>JANQAP020000047.1:1699279-1709316 GCA_026874005.2 Erythroxylum coriaceum | reverse complement strand
AGGGTGAGCTGGTGAAAATCATTGATTTAGGTTAACGAGAGTTAGGTAAATCGATAGGTAGAGAATTAAATCAAACTGGTAGAGTCATGTAACAAGAGATCGAACATAGATTCTTGGTAGGTTAATAGACAATGTTAGAACTAATTTAGGTTTTGGACAAATTGTAGATCGAGAGATTGCAATTTCCATAATTTGAATTAGGGATTATTAATTAGGGTTAAGAATTGTAACCCAAGAGAGAGTAATTCATCCTAGGATCGTCTAGGCCCATTAAATCGAAATTTTCATAATTGGGTAGGTTTTCTTTAATTTTGAATGGATTCCCTCTTTCTCTCAATTGGTCACTTCTAGGTTGAATTTTGAATTATTTGTGTGAGTTTGCTTCTGTTTGTTCTTTTGGTAATTTGAATTCCTGTATTTGATTCTCGATTGATTTAAATTTCTGCAGTAGTTGTTAAATTAGGTTTTGCAAACTTAGTTGTCATTGATTTTAGGACTAGTTCCCTTCCTCGTGGGATCAACACCTTAGATACTATGCGAATGACCCTTGCGCTTGTGGAATTTGCTAAGGTTATAAATAGTAAAACTTAAAGCATATAACCTGGAGTGAACATTTACATTAGATAAAACTTGCTCAACACCCCACATAGCTTATAAATGAGTACTTGAGATGGTCCGATCAATGTACTCAGGTTGTTAATATTTATTATTATAGCCTTTATATAAGTGCTCAATTCGGTCATTTGTTCCATATTATATATACGTACTAGTTTATTGGTTCTCGCCCTTCTTGATTGTTATTGATAGTTTGTTTATGTCCATTTCTTTAATAATTTCAGAAGTGGCCACCAAAGTTTTAATATTAAGTGTTTCACTTGATGTTACATCAATCATCTACTTTATGGAGTAGATTATATCATTATAGGATGTCTAAAAATGTATCCATATTATCAAGTCGTGATGTGGGCACTTTCTCAATAGATTTTTACATCTCTTCCACAACTCATATTATATTTTGTTCTTAAACTATAGATAAGTAGACATGTTATTACTTGTCATAGTATTCTTTGCTAGAGAGGAATATTTGAATAAGAATTTTTAAACTAGGTTCTTTCATGTTATGATTAGCACTGAAGGTAATGTCTTCAACTACTATTTAGCTCATTCTTTTAACAAAAATAAAAATAACCTTAAAGTTATTGCATATTTGGTAGTTATATTGATCTCAAAGATATCACAAATCTCTAAGAAGATGGCAATATGTGCTTTAGGATCTTCATTCGGTAATTCATTAAATGAATATATCTACAAGTGCATAGAATCTATTATAGAAAGTTATAAAGTTTAGATTATTCAAAAATATCAATTTCATAAGGATTATAACTAATGAATTTGATGAGTCTTAATAAATGATGAAACTAAATAAATAACAAAATTTATGACAAGTATTAAATTATTAAATTAATGAAAGAAAGATAATTAAACAGAAAAAAATCAAAATAATAAAAGCTAGGGTTTTTAGGTTCACTAATTATGAGGAGTTCCAATTATCATGCAAGTTTTATTATTAAGGTTGAAATAATAATTAACCTAAGGTATTTGTGCCCTCTTTTAAGGTGTATAGGTATATTCAACTAGGTTATCGCTACCTCCAGCTACGCAGCTTAACCTAACTAAACTCTTTAGGAATAGATTATTAGTTGTCATAATACTATAGGAAATCCCTTTGTTTAGATCTTGAATGTTTATTCTCCTAATGTATTATACTTCATCTTTTGATCCTTTATAAATCCTTAAGTCTAATTTATAATGACCCAATATAAATCCAATAACTAAGATCAAAGAAAATAAATTCAATCAAATGATACTAACTTATGCATTAATAATTGAAATATCCCACATAAACTAAATCCCTAACTCTAACAAGGAATTTAACTAGTCAACATAATAAAAACAAAACAAAAATAATAAATCTTAATATCAAAGAAAGTAAAAAAAAAAGGAATAGATAGAATAAGATATTCCAAATATCCTTCCAATCCTTGCTTCCAAGCTTTCTTAGTATTAAGAATCCTTAAAATTATAAGCTAATATAAATTTATTTCTAAGAGCCTGCTAGCCTATCACTATCTTTCTCCCTTTTTAAAAATTATATCAGCCTATCACTAGCTCTCTTCCCCTCCTAAAAATTAACTCTAGTGAACCATAATAAGAGAATTTCTATTTAGGGTTACATAATAGAGTCTTAAGTTTGGTGAAATTATGTTTTTCCTTATGTCCATATATTATGTTTTACAAGCTCCCTGTCAAACCAGCTTCTATAGTTAAGAATATTAACATCTATAACATAAAAAAAAACTAACTAGTCCAGTATTAGTCACAATTACCTCTTTAACTAGTTTGATTCTACTTTTTAAGCTTGTCTATCTAGTCACTCACAGGTGCTTGTCCCATTTGCGAAACAAGTTCCAATTACATTCTATTTTATTAGCAAAAGGCTAGCTTTTCCACAAGTCTATACTTAGATAATTTCCAAGTGGGGAAAGATATGTTTAGAGAAAACTTTATTAATTGATGAAAATACCTTCTTATTCAAGTTCTTCAAGGATGCAAACATCACAAAAATAATAAAGATGAGTTCCTGGCACATAAGTAATGAACATATATTCTTAGAAAAAATGGAGACCATGCCTGGAATTGGATAAATCCAAAATTGAAACTCTCACCCTATAGTTTAATTTCCATAATGTTCCCTTAATGTATTGGATTATAAAAGGACTATGTTATACAGTAAGCTCTATAGGGAAACCATTCTGTTTTGATTCCTCCTCGGTAAGAATGGACAGATATGTTATGCTAGATTATGTGCAGAAGCCAAAATGAAAGAAGAGCTACAAGAGGCAATATCAGTAATGAGACTTAGTGACTCGTAAGTGCTTGATTGATTATCTAATTATTCCAAAATTCTAAGTGAATATGTTTATGTTATGCCTAAGATACTTTTTTTTGGTTCATATTTTGATTTAGGTACAAGTTGGAGGAAAAAGAACCAAGATAAGCTAAATTCACATCCTTGGTGCAATTCTATGGATCTTCGATCATATTTGCCCTTATAAAGAAAAAAGGAGATAAGTTAGGGTAAAAAAAAGAAAAAGAATGCAAGAATTAAAGTTAATGTGACATAAACGTCCATATAAAAGTGTATAAAGTCATGTATGGGACCATGTAATCCACTAAATATGAACTCAAAGACATTGTTTTAACTATGCATATGACCTACATGCCTATGTGGAGACCTATATGGCCATTTAAGTGGGTTACACAACTATGTGTCTTGCTTGTGTATCAAACTGTGAACGTGTAACTTTATGATTTCTAGAAAATTGACATACATGGTCGCCTAAACATTCGTTTAGTTGATCGAGTTTAATCGTGCAACCTATTTAAATTAAAAAAGGCCAATTAAGAGGCCAATCAAAAAATATATAGACTAAAGGATCTTGGGATGTAGATTCCTAACCTTTTAGAGAGCTATAAGTAGCTATTATTCTTCTTTCTAGTTCAAAAGGGATATCTAAGCCAGTTAATATGTTTGGAAATTAATCAATCTTTTTGATGTTATTCTGAACTCTCTTTTGTAATTGGTTATGTTATTTGTGTTTAAAATTTAGGATTTATGTATGAACGATTTAAATAGGACTCGTTAGATAATTCATGTATAGATTTATTTCCAAAATAATGATTACAATATGTAATTATTGTAAATCTAATTCATATGTGGTAAACTAACGGTCATACATCATTAAAACTTATCATAAGTTAAATGATATGAGCTTATGCATTTATTGCTCAGATTAACATTTTTTTCCTAATCCTTAATGCAATTTTCACACTAAATCTAGAGAGCTTAATTTAGGTTATCTGAGAGCTAGACCTAATTAAAGAGGTTTCTTTAATTAGTTACAATATAAGGGAAAGTTGTGATTAATATAGCTTATTGTTAATATATAGTTAATAATTTTAAAGAGAAGTATGAGAACAACATTACGATTGATTATGCACATTCGTGTGAAGGTTGAGATGAACTGAGAACCATATTTATACCTATTAATTACTCCTCAAAATTTTATATTAATTGATTTAATTGCTTTAATTGATTTCATCCAAAAAACCCCCAATCTTGTAACATTGATTAGTTCATTACAAAAATTAGTCATGATGTACTCTTTATTCCTTTCTTACCACTACTATAAGTATTTGTACAGAGTTAGGTTTTATTTTCTAGTTTTTTGGCACACATCGAGAATTTTTGGCACTATTTTAAGGGAATGAAGTTTATTTACTTTTTGTAATTAAAGTCAATTGGTGTTATATATATTTTTTATAATTTTTTTACTTTTTAATCTTTTTATGGTTGTTAGCATTTGTACTTGACATTGACTAGGCTTCCCCATCAAGATCCTATACAATTTGATCCAATGATCAAAAGAGCATTGTGAAAATTGCATAGGGAGAACAAAACATCTTAAGGAATAAAACAAGGAATTGATTTGGAAGAAGTTATGGCCAATCTAAAAACTATAAAGGAGCTCGCTACTCTAAGTTTGACCCAAAGACCTATATACATTACTTTCCCAAATATGTTTAAGACTAACTCTCCACCTTTTTTTTAGCAGGATAGTAAAGCCAAATAAGGAGAAAAAGGATAAGGAGATTTGAGAGATTTTAAAAAAAGTTAAAGTGAATATACAATTGCTAAATGTGATCAACCAGTTGCCAAATTTTGAAAATTTTGTTAGGGAATAATGTACGAATAAGTGAAAATTAAGAGGTAATGAAATAATTAAGATGGGTGAAAATGTTTCTACGATCTTCCAAAAGAAACTACCTCCTATATGTAAGGACCTAAGCATGTTTACCATTTATTATAAAATTAAGAGGTAATGAAATAATTGGAAGTATTTTTAACTAAGGAGAAGACCAAAGCTTCCCAAGATAAGGTGATCTCGAGGAAAAGCTTTATTATTAGCCAAAAAGTGTTTCTCTATTATATTAAACTTAAACTATTTCTAGGTAAGTTGCGTTCTTATTAGGTCGATCCTTTTATGGTTTTTAATGTTTCTCCCAATAGTGTAGTAGAGATTTAGAGTTTGAAAATAGGGAACACATTTAAGGTGAATGGTAATTGCCTAAAGACATTTGATTAATAATTTCAAATGGAGAATGCAAAAATGGTGATACTTGAAGATCAAAATATTATCACGTGAAGAAACAAGCATAATGTTAAGGTAATGACAGTAAATAAAGGAGTTGCTTATGAGGTAATCCAGAGGGAGTTTTTTTTTCCTTTTTTTTACATTTTTAATTTTGTTGAAAGCTCCATATCTTACAATTAATGTTACATGGAGGAAAATGTAAGTTTTAAGTGCAATAGAGGGGAATTCGATTCTTTTGTGTTTTTAAGTTCCTTTGTATGCTTTAATATATATATATATATATACATACATAATTCTTTATTTTTCCATTGCTTCTAGGATTGTATATTTGTAATTAGAGAGTTGAATTAACTCAAAAAATTCATGGCAACTTGGGCATGTATTTTTACTCTTATGGTTGGTCAATTATTTAGAAAAGTCCTGGCTAATGGGTGGACATAAGCCAGTGAGATTTTGAGCCTTTTAGACTTCCACATCTATATAAGTCTCGTTGTCTTTCTTTCATATGTGACCTTCATGACATGAATATCCTAATTTTTCCTTAATTTTCTATTTGAGATCACATTTTTATAACATGTATTAACATGAAAAATGATATAGGCATTCTTTGTTTTGTAAGCTATATTTGCCAAATAACTGATGTGATTTTTCCTATTGTTAAGCCCTTTTGAGTTTTATTAGCCTTTTCTTTTTGTGTTGATAATATTACAAGCCTTTAAATTACTAAAATGTCTTACTCAAGCATTAAAGCTAGTGAAGCATTTATGATTGTTGGTGTTTGTGGATACAATAGAAAATAAGTGTATGGTGCACATATAAATGTTGTGCCAAAAAAAGTTCTACAAACCTAGGCTATCCTATTTGCAAGTATACAAGGTAATTGTAGTTGAATATCCAGGGTCATCTTCTCAAGGAGGTGAAATTGGTTCACTCAAATTAATTTTGACTAAAAATAAAAAATGTAATCCTAAACATTCTATCCTGATTTTTTGAGTAAAGACTTTAAAGAAAATTACGCAATTATACTAAAAGGTAAACTGATTTAATTGAAAGCAAAAACGATTTGATCAATCGGTATGAAAAACTCTTAAGGAATTAACTTCACTAATTTAATCTCCTATACATGACTAAAGGGAATTAATTGATAATTTTCTTGCTAAAAGTGCCAATTGAGTTCCCAAAACAATTCAAATAATAAAATAAACCTATCTTTTGTATTCGACAAGTTTATCTAAATCAATTATGTAAACCCAACTAATAATTTCCTGCTTAAGTTAATATAATTCTAATTCATAACTTAAGCGTCTATAGTTTCTCACTCTAATATTAAACTTCTCTCGATCCTTCATTTAATACCAAAATGATGCAAAAGTTGGCCACACTATTACATCCAATAAGCTTAGAGACTATAGCTAGTAATAAGATAATAAAACAGTCCCTTCATGATACATAATCGACTAAATTAGCTACATTAATTCTCAAGAATAAGAAATCAGCCCATCATACAATAAACACATTTCATCATCTTCATACTTCAATCCCATAGTTAACAGTAACAGAGAAGTATTTAGGCAAGAAACATTATGAGTAAACCGAAATTGTAGCATCCTGCTTCCATATAAAGGGTTAGAACCCTAGATTTATGTAAATGAGAAATAGGAATGAGAGATTAGAAAAATGAATTTCATACTCATGCATAATATTAGTATACACACACGTGAATTTGATTGTTTTGCACACAATTCAATGACTATTTATGCACTCATTTGACATTTTTCAGGTATAATTGATATTTAATGTGATTATAATGTGAATTGTGGATTATGTGTCTTAAAAATTGAGTTGGTGTGTATAATTAGTGATTTAGAATTTTTGGTGAAATATGGGAAATTTTTGGTAATTATGGGTATTTTTGGGCTAGGAAAAATGCTAAGTGGCAGAACAATTGATAAATGGTAGTAGAATTAAGTATCAAATGGTAGCAGAAATTATTGATAAGAGACATTAAGATTTAATGACAAGTGTCAATGAAAATTGGGAGACAATTGGATTAGAAATTGAGGGACAATTCGACTGATCATTAAAAATCATATGGTAGCTTTAGTAAATATCCAAATTAACCTTTAATCTTTAAGTGGAAGGTGTCATACCAAGTGTCATGACACCCACCATGTTATTTTTATTAACCCATGAAAATGTTCAAAGTGAAAGACCGTTTTCTTTTCTTTGTCTTTCAATTGTTAAACGCTCTCTTCATTTTGTTCTTCATCTTCTTTATTTGTCTTCATCCCTGATACTCACTTCTCACCCCATCCACGTTGAAGCTTACTGTAGCACCCTACTCCCATAGGACATATTCCCGAACATACTAACAGTATTCGAGAATACACTCTATAAGGGTGGTGTACTAGGATAGTCAGTCAATCATAACCATTAAAAATTTTTCACGCAGCACACACATTTTTAGAAAAACTTATAATCATTTCGGCCAATTTTATTTAAAACATCACCAATTACAATTGTCATTACAAGCTCACATTTGATCAAACATTAAACACATTGACGAAATTTCAATAATCTTTTGGGCCATTACAAAAATAAAATGTATTTGATCATAACTGTTATTACAAACATAATTCATTTATACAATAAATGAGGCTTGCGGAATACAATATTTAATACTAAATTTACAGAAAACATATACAGATGCCTACTGATCCTGACCTCTATCTCTTACTTAAATGTAGTGGATAGACTCCAGTTGGTCTAACTGGGTGTCTCCTTTGAGCCTGAAAAATATGTTGCAAAGTTTGGGGTAAGTTTTACGAATTCAATGAGTGGACCATCCTCGATGGCTCACTCAATTCACATAACACATCAATTTATGTAATCACGTAATTCACACCACTTCACTAATCAACATGTTGAATCACATAAACTTCATATTCGCTAAATTCATATTTCACATTTAGAAATCATCTAACTATTTATTTCAATCATTTAAATCATACATATCAATTATATATGCAATGCTTATAAGACTCACTTCTAATTATTATTGTTGTGACCGAGTGTCTGTAATTGTCCCGTATCCATTGTGGATACTGGGCTCATTAATAACTGTCCCTTATTCGTTGGGAATACATGGCTCATTTTACATAGTGAGCCAGAGGCTCTTACCACATTCTAACCTTTAAGCTCTTTTTCACTTTCTGAGCTTTAAGCTCTTTTTTGATGGCTACTCTGGTCATAACATCCTTTATATTGTCATGCATCATGTAATGAAATGCATCACATGTATTCAATCAATTAATTGTGCTCAATTTTACACTTTTACATTCACGCTCACATTCTCATTCACATTTATCATTAGACCTTGGTCCGACATTCAACATTTAAGTTAAGAATCACTTATTCAGTTAAATTCACATTCAAGGAGCACTTCCAATGATTTTTACATGCATCAAATGCCTCAAACATTTATTGCCTGGAATTAACACATTCACATCACATAATTCAATACAAAATTTTAAAACAGAACAAACAATGAAAGTGAGACCATCTAGGTCGACTCTCAGTATACTCCAGATTAGCATTGGCTTCTATAATCCGGAAACGTCTGGATACTGACGTTCTTTCCTGTATATCAACATCATGCAATACACATATTGCACACACATTATTAATTGCACAGTCACATAAACATTCAATTATACACATATGCATATGTGTAATGTATAATGCATGCTCAAATTAACTATTCCGGGTATGTTTCCTTAATCATGTCTCTTGATCATTCAAACCTTATCATTTGTATGTATCTAACTTATTCTTAGGTTTACACCTCAAGAACACTTGGTTATTCTAATATCATACATCAATTACTCGTCATTTCTTTTCTAGCATTATATGCTTTCATAATACCCAATTCTTATTCACCTTTACTTAATATATATTACTCAACTCCTTTAAATCACAACTACAATTATATGAACATATTGTACTCATGCCTTTGGTACTTTGATATCAATAATTCATTCACTAACTTATAACCTCATTCCCATTATACTCATGCCTTTGTTACTTTGATATCAATAATTTATTCACTAAGTTATAACCTCAATTATCATTTCATACATATCACACATTTAGTCACTTAATCCAAGCATCATTCTAGGTTCAATTCAAGCTTCATTCAAGCCTAATTAACTCCAAATGCATAATAGTTAAGTACCTTATCCATAATTGGTTCAACCATTGCACAATCAAAGTATTTCCATGTAAAAGCACTACCCTTGCCATGATCGTGAAATAAACTAATCTCCCATTTTTCCTGCAATTTTCTAGTTTTTCTCAGGACAGATTTTCAGGTTAGTTGTGTACGACCAATTTGACTTAAAAAATGAGATATTTAGGCAACACCTTTAAAAATAATGTTCCTATATGTCTTAAGTTTCTAATGACATAAAAATGATGCAATTTGGTTCAGTATTCTGTGAGTTATACCTAAAATATTAAATATTATTCTCAAATGGCGACAACACTCAGTATTCAAATTCAAGCCAAATTTTAAAACCCTTATGGACAGAATTCAAATTTGATTCTTGCAAGAAAATTGTAACCACATGTCTATAGTTTAATATTAATTAAAAATTATCCCATTTGGATATCTATAGATCAAGATATGACCAAAATACAGATGCCTGTTCAGTGAAAACACTCCATCTAACATATTCCAGCACATATTTAACTTCATTTTCAACTTTACTTTGTCTCAAAACTATCATCCTACTTCTTCTCATTTCAAGACAATACACTAGC
>JANQAP020000047.1:1629141-1671945 GCA_026874005.2 Erythroxylum coriaceum | reverse complement strand
GAGAAGACCAGCTATTTCAAGTGACTATGAAGTTTACTCACTTGAACATGAATGTGACTTGAGCATTGATAAGGATCTAGTCTCGTTCAAACAAGCCATAGAATGTAACAATTCTGAAAAGTGGTTCAATGCTATGGAAGAAGAGTTGAAATCAATAGATGACAACACAGTCTGGGAATTAGTTAAGTTGCCGGAAGGTGCAAAGCAAATGGGTTGTAAATGGGTCTTTAAGACCAAACGTGACTCATAAGGCAACATTGAAAGGTATAAAGCCAGACTTGTTGCTAAAGGTTATACTTAACAGGATGGCATTGACTATAAAATGACCTTCTCTCTAGTTTCAAAGGACTCTTTAAGAATTGTTATGGCCCTGGTAGCTCATTATGATTTAAATCTTCACCAAATGGACGTAAAGACCACCTTTCTAAATGGTGACTTGGAGGAAGAAGTGTATATAGATCAACTGGAAGGTTTTAAAACCACAGGAAAGGACAAGTTAGTGTGTAAATTAAAGAAGTCAATATATGGACTGAAACAGGCTTCCCGACAATGGTATTTTAAGTTTAATAATACCATTACGTCTTACAGTTTTGTAGAGAATTTTCTTTCTAATAATTTGAAGGTTAGTGGGAGCAAGTTCATTATATTAGTCTTATATGTTGACGATATCCTTCTTGCTGCTAATAATCTAGTTTTGTTACATGATGTAAAGAATTTTCTTTCTAATAATTTTGAAATGAAAGATATGGATGAGGGATCCTATGTGATAGGAATATAACTATTCCATGATAGATCACAAGAATTATTAGGATTGTCTCAGAAAAGTTATATCGAGAAAATGTTAGAAAGATTTAAAATAAAAAAGTGCTCTGTAGAGATAATTCCAATTCAGAAAGGGGGCAAATTTAGTCAAATGCTATGTCCACAAAATGATTTGGAACGTAAGGAAGTGGAGTCTATTCCTTATGTGTCAGTAGTTGGGAGCTTAATGTATGCTCAAACATGTACTCGGCCAGATATCAGTTTTGCTATTAGAATGCTAGGCCAATATCAAAGTCATCTAGGAATGGTCCACTAGAAAGCTGCAAAGAAAGTCCTTAGATATTTACAAGGCACCAAGAACTATATGCTCACATATAGAAAATTAACCCATCTCGAAGTGATAGGTTACTCAGATTCGGACTATGTCAGTTGTGTAGACTCACAGAAATCTACATTCAGTTATATGTTTCTATTAACTAGAGGAGCAATTTCGTGGAAAAGTGAAAAGCGGTCAGTCATTGCTGCTTCCATTATGGAGGTTGAATTTGTGGCGTGCTTTGAGGCTACGATTTATGGATTTTGGTTACAGAACTTCATCTTAGGTTGGTCTTGTCGACAGTATTGCTAAACTGTTAAGAATTTATTATGATAATTTCACAGCTGTTCTCTTCTCTAAGAATGACAAGTATTCAAAGGTGCGAAACACATGGATTTGAAGTACTTGTTTGTAAAAGAAGAAGTGCAAAAACATAAAGTGTCAATTGAGCATATTGGTATAGCTCTAATGATAGTGGATCCGTTAACTAAAGGCTTACCGCCCAAAACATTTATTGGCCATGTTGAACGGATGGGCCTTATAGATAAGTCCTTATTAGCATAGAGTTCTAAAATGTATATATACATATAATTGTTTTGCTCAAATTGTTATGACACTTATGAATTCAATTACAGTCATATGTTTTTGCTCACTTACTGATTATCCATATTATGTTGTATACCATAATTATTATTTCTATAAGATAACAAATTATAGAATTACCCACTTTATAGTTTTATGAGTTGAGTTGATTATGTGATACATGGAAGGAATCATGTTGTATAACTTGTGACTGCCATGATCCCATCATCTTAATTCACTTAAGGATGACTTGTTTAATTCAATGTATTATGTGCACTGAAAGTTTTATTGTTGAATCACCAAGTCATAACATGGGCCAAGTGGGAGATTGTTAGATTAATTTTAACAATTATTAGTGGCCCACTTATGGATTTGAGTCTAATGAAAAGAGCCCAAGATCATGGTTATCGGGTCTCAAATAGTTGGACTCAAATAGGTCTAAGACCCTTTCCCTCTCCCTTTAACAAGAAAAAAGAGGGAATAAAAAATTATTAAGAACATTGCACAAGACATGGATTCATGTTTGTTTTATTACTATTCGATCCATAAAAGTTTAACAGGTCCATCTTTGGAAATGACTGATTAGGTTAAGAAGTAATGAGCTTAGAGATTGTTTTTTTAGAGACATTATAATATGATATTGGCCAATAATTCAAGAATCTGGAGGGATTTGGAAATTTTGGGATAAAAAGTTAATTTTTTTTATGTTAGTTAATAGCTTAGCATTGGAGACTAGATAACCTGATGATTGAGGGACATATATGATTCCAAGTTTTCTAAAAGAAAAAAAATTAAAAATATCTAGTCGTGGATCGTTATTTGGTCTCAAGTTGAATATAGCTTCCTTTATTTATGAATTTTAGAAAGCTCTAGTCAAGGAGTCTCCTACGTCATTGGTAATGACTTGAAGAGTGAAGTTTTTAAAGTCATACAAGTAAAAGAGTTTAGTGTATAACAAGCCCTTAAAGAAATTAATGGCTAGGTTCTTCAAGTAACTATGGAACCATCTTGACTTTATAGAGAAATAATTTTTTTGCAATTGTTCCTCATAAATACTATGTTATGAAATAAAAATATTTCTAGCTATTGCTTGCCCTTGCTCATACTTCAGACTTTCATCTTGTAGGTTTAGTTTTAATAGCTTCCAAAAATGGTTTAGGCCTCCCTTTTGTAGTTTTATTAAGAATTTTAAGTTCCTCTTTGATTGACCTTAATCTTTCTATACATTTAAAAGCTTCAAAACAATGAGTAAGGAAGTTTAATCCTCTTAATATTGCTTTTTCAAATCATTGATCATTGAATAGGTAATTAATAAATATAAAAGGAGTTTTTCTTTCATATTAATTATTAATAGAAAAATTTTGTTGGTGTTTGATCTGAATAAAAAAGTTTATTAAATTTAGCATAGCTACTAGAAAAAGTGGACATCCATCTTGAATTCACAAACATTTTATCTAGTTTTTCTCTAAGGATCCATTCCTTAGTTTTCTTGTTGTTTCAAGTAAAATATCTGATACTGTATATGAAATTAGTAGCCCTAATTGACTTATACATTTTAAGAAATCCTCATTGCTATACTTTATACTTGATCACTTTTATGATTAACCTAGAATTAAAGTGTGCCAAAGAGGAATTCTTTCAAAATGTTACTGACTTATTATCGACAATATAGATGGGCTTTGGAAAACTCAAAGAATAAAATTCTAAGTACCAAAATGCTAAAGTGTGTTAGAATAATATTTGAATTGAAGAGATGATTTAATTTTGGTAAAAGAAAGTATAAAATACCCAAAAAAAGTAAGATAATGATAAGATCTATTTTTTGTTATGTTTCTTGTACTGTTTTTTTTCTTGTTAGTGTGTTTATACTTCTTCCCATATGTAACTCCTTTAAGTAGTTCTCTTGTGACTCCCAAACTTCTTATTTAACTTAAGGAATACTTGATTGTAAAAGAATGTTGGGCACAACAATTATATTAAGATTCCTCAATGTTTAAATCTCTTAACTATCCACCCATTATAAAAGTTAAAAGATTTTCTTTATTTGAATTTCAAATTTCTACTACTCTCCCATGGTATACCCATTTTGTTATGAATTACCCATAAAATTCTTTTGAATATTTGAAATTTACTTCCTTAAATGGCTCTTGATTTTGGCTCCCAAAGGTGTTGATCTTTCCAGAAGTAGAATTTAAATCCTCAACTAGTCCCTCATAAAAACTCTATCAAGGATTTTTCTTCTTTAAATGTCAGCTTGATATTCTCTTACCCATCTAGTTCTTCAAAATATTTTATGATTTGTTGAATTCAAAATTGGACTTCTGCAGTTGTAGCCATTGCCACTTTTCTTTATGAAAAGTTATTTATCAGGTTCCTTTATAATTGAAACATTCATCAACCTATTAACAGGCATGATGAAAGTTATTGTCACCAACATTTCTAACTCTAAACTAATCGTTTCTTCATCCTTGTTTTTGAACATTCTTTTAGAGACAACTTTTGAATATGCATTGGCTTCACTTACTCAACATATATTTTATTTGCATGATTATATTTTAAAGCTTGAACAAATTTTAGAATTCAATTTAAAAATTGGGAATGCTTAAGGTTTAATGATTTGGTACCTAGGGCTTTTAATGATTTTGTATTTTGAATTTGGTTGAATATTTAACTTGGATTATTTAAAATTAAATCTAGGCTTGAGATTAAATTTCACGTAGATGCATTAGGCTTTTATTTTATTCATTTGCCATTATTTACGTAGATGAATTTCACCTAGATGAATTAGGCTTGAGATTGAATTTCACCTAAAGACTTACTTTTTGTCTCTAACCTAGAAAAGCCACCCTGTTTGATAATGTATCATTTTGTTTGTCTATCTAAAATGTTAGAGTTACTATTCCCTCAAAAAGTGACTTTGTTATTTTAAATTCATTTTCTTAGTTTTTCATAATTGAATTTGTTTTTGTAGGAAAATTTTAAGGTGGCGGAATAAGTTTCCTAAGATTAAGAACATCAAATTTCTTTGGCAATTAAGATTGTTGGATTCTCCTCTTTCTATTAGTTATAATTATTTCCTTTTTAGATTCTAATTCATATTTAGTTTACTAGTATTAATGTGTTTGTTAATATTTCATAATATATTTAAATTTTATGAATTTTGTGAATTATTTAAGGTTCAATACACTTTACTTCTTTGTGTTTTCTCATATTGATCTTTTAATAACATGTACCACAAGTTTGTAATAGAATTAATTAACCAATGCTACTTTCCTAGCCATTGAATGGTTAGTTTTTGTTTCGAATGAATGTTTTAGGTTATTCTAAGTATAAATAGATTTCATATGAATTATGGGAGTGATCTTAGGCATAATAGAGACTTGTTAAGAGTTTTGAGAGGCAAGAGAGTGGATTTATTCATTACATAACATATATTAAGACTTTGTTTATTGGTTTTATCATGAAAATTACTTTTTTAATTTGTATAATTAGGACAATTGCTTGTATAATTTGAAACAACAATTCTAATTTGGATTATATAACTAATTAACTATGTCATTTGGTCTTACTAATGCACTTAATATTTTTATGAAGTTAATGAATTAAGTATTGTATACATATATAGGTAGGTTATGGTTGTTTATTTCAATGAAATTTCAATGTATGACAAACTCCTAGAAAAGTATATTTATCATTCGATGTAGGTGAAATTTAAACATATTAACTAGTTTATGTTTAGGATGTTTAAACATTAAATTGCTATTTTATTGGGACACATTTTTATAACAAGTGAAGTTGCCTATTTTTAATAACATCTTGTTACATTGTGAAATTCATTATTAGGACTTGCACTCCTATATATGTGGGACCTTTTGAATGTGATATATACTATATAATTTATCTTTAATTCTTTCTTTAGCACTATTAATCTATATAAATTTAGTGAAAATTCAAATATAATTCAAGTTATGCAACTACTATGAGTTTTAAAGTTATAAAACCCCCTAAATTTACATTGTCTAGAACTATAGTGGTGCCATCATAGTATATGCCACAATGGTCCAAGCAAGTTCAATCTCAAAGTACCAATATGGAGAACAGGAGAAAACCCTTGCTCTTGAAGGAATTGAAAAAAGTATGAAAAGTTTAAACTCTTGTCTTCTATGGAATTATGGAGATCATAATGAATCAAGTACATTATTGTTAGATGATTCACAATATAAGGTTTTACGTAATCTAGCATATAAATTTACTATTTACCTTTTATCTTTATTATAGGTGCATAATTGCTTTCTTTGTTTCATGATTTTACACCTTCCTATTTATATCTCTAACCTCTTTTTTTATGTAGGGAGTTGATGTGTTTCCTCACTTGTATTGATATTAAGATTATAACAATTATACCTTAGGTGAGATACTCTAATGATTGTTATTTCTCTATTAGATTGAATGTAACAATTCTGTATTCTTATATATATATGGTTTTGGACAAGATTGGAAGGTGATCTTCATATGTATTTAGATTGATTGGTCAGGGCATCACATGTTTCGAATTATGTTACTTAGAATCCATATGACCAACCTATCATATGTCCCTAATGCTTTTACTTGTATGAGTGAAATTCCTAATTCTTTTGTCAAAAGAAGGTCCAAATGTTTAATCTCAAGAAAGGTTCCATTTATTTTCCATATGTAATTTATTCTTGTCTAATCATCTATCCTTACTAGGTCATCTTCATAGCAATTATATTGCAATACCTTTTAAGCTAGATCTATAATGAAAACTATTATAAATTAATACCAAGTTTTCAGTTGTAATTATGTCAATAAACAAGAAAACCATAGAAATTTAGATTTTCATAATTTAAAAACTTTGCCATTATTAGGACTATAGATAAAAAAATCATAATACAAGATAAAAAATTCTTATTAATTATCTAATGGTGACATCTTAATCACTCTCCTAATATTTCTCCATTAAGATGAATTACAAAAAGGCATAGGCAACAACTTAATTCCAATATTCACAAAACTATTAAACAAGTGTATTATATATAATACAAAATGTTTTTTTCGTAAGCCCTATTTTATGTTGAAGAGCGTCCCTCATCCTTCTTCTTTGTAGTCTGTGGTTGTCTATCCATCTAGTTAAGTCATTCAATTAATGTATACCATATATGTTGCTTTAATAGTATGAGTAATTATGTTTAGGTTTTGTGCAAATGCAAAGGAGGTCTTGATTTTGTGTCGTTGTTTAAAATATTCTTATAATCATTGATGAGTGTTTATGTTCTTCTTTAGTAGTCTAAGTATTTGCGTTTGAGTTTTATTTAAATCATTGATGAGTAGATGCATGCATTACATAAGAATTTATTATATGTGGAATGAGTTTGAGATCTTATAGATGATCCAATGCATAATAAACCTAGGACAATATATAGGCTAGAAACCGATGATGCAGCTCTTATGAGGCTTATTGGTAAAAAATTCCACAAGTCTAGGAGTCACAGTGAGAACTTGCTTTCTCGATTCATATAGGGTAACAAAACCACATACCATTGTGCTTGTTTAAATTCAAACTTTGGAAATGAACTTGTGAATACTTGAACTTCATTATGAATAATTCAAACTTAGTACTAACATAAGAAATTCATAGGTTTAACAGACATGGCAATTCTTTGCATAATAAACCCTTAAGATGGTATATAGGTTGGAAACTCATGATGCAACTCCCAAGAGGCTTATCGGTAAAAAATTCCACGAGCCTAAGAGTCATAGCGAGAACTTGCTTTCTCGATTCATATGGTGTAACAATGTCACGTACCATAATGTTTGTTTAAATTCAAACTTTGGAAATGAATTTGTAGGTGATTAATCCAAACATGAATACTTGAACTACATTATGATTAATTCAAACTTAGTATTAACATAAGAAATTCAAAGGTTTAATAGACATGACAATTTTTTGCATAATAAACCCCTCGGATGGTATATGTGATGTAGCTCCCATGAGGCTTATCGGTGAAAAATTCCACAATCCTATGATTCACAGTGAGAACTTGCATTCTCGATTTATATGGTGTAACAGTGTCATGTACCATAGTGCTTGTTTAAATTTAATCCTTGGAAATGAACTTGTAGGTGATTATTTCAAACATGAATACTTAAGCTTCATTATGATTAATTCAAACTTAACATTAACATAATAAATTCATAGGTTTAACAAACATGAAAATTCTTTGCATAATAAACCCCTAAGATGGTATATAGGCTGGAAACCTGTGATACAGCTCCCATAAGGTTTATTAGTGAAAAATTCAACAAGCATAGAAGCCACAGCGAAAAATTGCTTTCTCAATTCATATGGTGTAACAATGTCACGTATCATAGTGCTTGTTTAAATTCAAACTTTGGAAATGAACTTGTAGGTGATTAATTCAAACTTAGTATTAACATAAGAAATTCATAGGTTTAACAGATATGATAATTCTTTGCATAATTACCCCTAGGACGGTATATAGACTCGAAACTCGTGATGCAGCTCTCATAAGGATTATCAGTAAAAAAATTTACGAGCCTAGGAATCACAGCTAGAACTTGCTTTCTTGATTCATATGGTGTAACAATGCCACATACCACAGTGCTTGTATAAATTCAAACTTTGGAAATGAATTTGTAGGTGATTAATTCAAACATGAATAATTGAACTTCACTATGATTAATCCAAACTTAGTATTAACATAAGAAATTCATAGGTTTAACAGATATGATAATTCTTTGCATAATAAACCCCTTAGATAGTATATTGACTAGAAACCCATTATGCAACTCCCTTTAGGCTTATTGGTGAAAAATTTCACAAGTCTAGGAATCACAGCGAAAACTTGCTTTCTCGATTCATATGGCATAACATTGTGACATACTATAAGGCTTGTTTAAATCCCAACTTTGGAAATGAACTTATAGGTGATTAATTCAAACATGAATACTTGAACTTTATTATGATTAATTCAAACTTAGTATTAACATAAGAAATTCATATGTTTAATAGACATGACAATTCTTTATATAAAAAACCCAAGGATGGTATATATCCTAGAAAATTGTGATGCAGCTTCCATGAGGCTTATCGGCGAAAAATTTCGTGAGCCTAGTAGTCACAGCGAGAACTTGCTTTCTCGATTCATATGGTCTAACAATACCACGTACCATAATGCTTGTTTAAATTCAAACTTTGGAAATGAACTTGTAGGTGATTAGTTCAAACATGAATAATTGAACTTCATTGTTATTAATTCAAACTTAGTATTAACATAAGAAATTTATAGGTTTAACAGATGTGACAATTCTTTGCAAAAAAACCCTAGGATGGTATATAGGCTGGAAATCGTGATGTAGTTTCTATGAGGCTTATCGTTGAAAAATTTTACGAGCCTAAGAGCCACAGTAAGAACTTGCTTTCTCGATTTATGTGGTGCAACAATGCCATATACCATAATGCTTGTTTAAATTCAAACTTTAGAATTACACTTGTAGGTGATTAATTCAAACATGAATACTTGAATTTCATTGTGATTAATTCAAACTTAGTATTGATATAAGAAATTCATAGGTTTAACAGATATAACAATTTTTTGCATAAAAAACCCCCTATGATGGTATATAGGCTAGAAACTCGTGTAGTAGCTCCCATGAGGCTTATCGGTGAAAAATTACGTAAGCCTGGGAGTCACAACGAGAACTTGCTTTCTTGATTTATATGGTGTAATAATGTCACGTATCATAGTGCTTGTTTAAATTCAAACTTTAGAATTACACTTGTAGGTGGTTAATTCAAATGTGAATACTTGAACTTTATTGTGATTAATTCAAACTTAGTATTAACATAAGAAATTCATAGGTTTAATAGATATGATAATTCTTTGCATAATAAACCCCTAAGATAGTATATAAGCTAGAAACCCATGATGCAGCTCTCACAAGGCTAGTGAAAAATTCCACAAGCCTAGGACTTACAGCAAGAACTTGCCTTCTCAATTCATATAGTGTAACAATGCCACATACTATAATGCTTTTTTAAATTCGAACTTTGGAATTACACTTATAGGTGATTAATTCAAACTTGAATTCTTGAACTTCATCGTGATTAATTCAAACTTAGTATTGACATAAGAAATTCATAGGTTTAACAAATATGAAAATTCTTTGCATAACAAACCCCTCGAACGATTTATAGGCTGGAAAATCATGATGCAGCTTACATAAGGCTTATCGGTGAAAAATTTCACGAGCCTAGGAGTTACAACGAGAACTTGCTTTCTCGATTCATATGACGTAACAATGTCACTTACTATAATGCTTGTTTAAATTCAAACTTCAGAATTACACTTATAGGTTATTAATTCAAACATGAATACTTGAACTTCATTGTGATTAATTCAAACTTAGTATTAACATAAGAAATTTATAAGTTTAACAGATATGACAATTCTTTGCATAATAAACCCCTAGGACGGTATATAACCTAAAAACTCATAATGCAGCTTCCATAAGACTTATCAATGAAAAATTACATGAGCCTAAGAGTCAAAGTGAGAACTTGCTTTCTCAATTCATATGGTGCAACAATGCCACGTACCATAGTGCTTGTTTAAATTCAAACTTTGGAATTACTCTTGTAGGTGATTAATTCAAATATGAATACTTGAACTTCATTGTGATTAATTCAAACTTAGTATTAAGATAAGAAATTCATAGGTTTAACAGACATGACAATTCTTTGCCTAATAAATCCATAGGACGGTATATAGGCTAGAAACTCGTGATATAACTCTCATGAGACTTATTGGTGAAAAATTCCATGAGTCTAGGAGTCACAACGAGAACTTGCTTTTTTGATTTATATGGTCTAACAATGCAACGTACCATAATGCTTGTTTAAATTCAAACTTTGGAATTACATTTGTAGGTGATTAATTCAAAATTGAATACTTGAACTTCATTGTGATTAATTCAAACATAGTATTAACATAAGAAATTCATAGGTTTAACAGGTATGACAATTCTTTGCATAATAAACCCCTCGTATGGTATATAGGCTGGAAACTCATGATGCAGCTCTCATGAGGCTTATCGGTGAAAAATTACACAAGCCTAAGAGTCACATCAAGAACTTACTTTTTTGATTGATATGGTGTAATAATGCCACTTACCATAATACTTGTTTAAATTCAAACTTTGGAATTACCCTTGAAGGTGATTAGTTCAAACATGAATACGTGAACTTCATTGTGATTAATTTAAACTTAGTATTAACATAAGAAATTCATAGGTTTAACAGGCATGACAATTCTTTATATAATAAACTCCTAGGATAGTATATAGGCTGGAAACCCGTGTAGTAGCTCCCACGAGGCTTATCGGTGAAAAATTACATAAGTCTAGGAGTCACAGCGAGAACTTGCTTTCTCTATTCATAAAGTGTAACAATGCCACGTACCATAGTTCTTGTTTAAATTCAAATTCATAGGTTTAACAAACATGACAATTCTTTCGTAATAAACTCCTATAATGAGATATAGGCTGGAAACCTATGATGTAACTCCTATGAGGCTTATCGTGAAGAATTCCATGAGCCTAAAAGTCACAGCAAGAACTTACTTTCTTGATTTATATGGTATAAAAATGCCACGTTACTGGAATATTCAATAAAACGTGAATTTCAGGTTCAAAATATGATATGAAAGAGAAAACAGGATATGATGCTGCCAAAGTTAAGGTTGCCACGGTTTGGAGACGGTACTTTCCAGGTGAAGCATCACATGCTGCAGCTGTTACAGAATCAGGTGCTCTGAGTATTACATTTTATACCTACTGCTACACCATCCATCACCCTTATACCGATAGAGATATCAGGGGTAAACGTTGCGGATGAAGAAGGTGACCTCTAGCTTGGAGCTAATGGAGTAGATGGAAGAACGTACATCACAATAATCAATAATCTGTGAGTGAAAATACATGTATGATAACACCATAGGTTTATATTGAAGTTATAGGTTTTAATTTGAAAATGTTAAAAATTGCTTATATATTAGGTTGATTATGTTTTAAACGTGCTCAAGAAATATGACATCCAAGTTCAAGGAGAAAATTGATCTTGAGGGTTATATATGGAAGAATGTCTCTTAAGCAACAAAGGATTTTTATTATCAACAGTTTGAGGTATAAAAGAAAATTCTTTTGTATTTTTATCTAATTAATTAATTAATTTGGTAAATATTGTAGGTTATAAGTACTTATAGTATGTTTTTGTTTTTTTATAAAGAATTTTTTTAGGATTCCAAATTTAGCGCAATAATTTTTAAAGTATGGAAGAGGCGAGCTCGTATACATTATAAAGACTTTCTTGATGTGCTACACAAGACTGGTATATGACCTCCATATAAATATGAAAGAATATAGAGTCGTTGGTAACAATATTAGACATCACCCGAGGTAATGTCCATTTTAGAGTGTAATTCTGCCAACAAAGGTGGAGGACTGAGGGGAGAGTGTCTTCTTGTATACACTGGAGGATCTATTACCCACCAGGAGCATGCAGAGAAACTTATAAGTATCTACACTTTATATTTATATTCTGATTTTTTTACTTTGATTTATTTCAATTTAATTTGATGTGTAAATTTTTGAATGAAAAAATATGTGTATTATGGAGAATGATGACATATATGGTTGTGCTTTTGAGTTACTTTCTTTGTTTAACAAGGGGTAAATATCATAGAAATAGAGGAAATTCTGTCAAATTTTTTTAAAATTGTAGTTCATTTATAACATTTTATTCTAATGCAAGAAAAGTCTATGGGTAGAAAGTTTACACCCCGTCAGCTCTTTTTGTACACCCGTACTAAGAAGCATGATGGTGTGACATTCGTAAACACTCGATGTAAAGAACTTAATGTATGTGAAATTTATGCTGTAATATTAATTCTTAATAATTTTCACTTATTAACATAAACATTGCCTCCTGACAGGATCAAATACAAGAAAGCATTCAACGACAGTCTCAGTACTCTGAAACTGTTGATGAGAGTCAAGTATATCTTGATGCAGTGGGTGGTAGGGACCGTCGTGGAAAGATCTTCGGTTTAGGTTCATTTGCGAATACATGCTATTCGCATTTCTCCACGTCCAGTACAGCTGCATTTAGTAAGCGGTCAGTATCTAATGAGAGAGTTGTTCAGCTTGAGAACACAGTACAAATGCTAGCAACTCAGTTGCAATAGTCGATTGAGTACATAGCCTAACTCCATAATGAGATGGATGAGTTGAAGGAGAGGGTTAGCACCTCATTGCACTAGTCAGACCATCTGGTTCACCAACTACATAACTTAGTTTTGCTACTCTCAAGTCATTTTGTATGAATTACGTCTTTATTGTTGTAGATAATTTTTTTAATTATCAATTAAAATAATTTTTACTTTATATTATCATTTAACTTATTGTTTAGATAAACTAAATGTAGAAAAAATTCAATATATTATCACCAACTAATTGTAGAAAATAAATATCAATCATAAAATTACCAATCAAAATTGAAAATAAAAAAACACTATTGGTCGCTAAATGTTCCAACATATTTTCTATTCCATCAGTAAAATTACTGACAGACTTAAAAATTTTATCGTTATATATTTACCGATGAAAAAAATGTTCATCAGTAAATTACTGACCGAATATTTCTATTCCGTCGCTAAAGATTGTCACCGGCCGTTTCTCCGATGACTCATATGGTTGGTACTTTTTGTCAACAAATTTGCTTCCTGATAGAAAATTTTTACATTTCGTCTATAATTTCTGTCGCTAAACACTGATTTTCTTGTAGGGCTAGTCGTAATGACGTGAGTAGTACTGGGCGATGTCATCAGATTCATTAGGTCCGAAAACTATTGATTGATGGCACTCGGTTGGACAAGTTATGCGACTTATTGGTTGTTATGGTGGCTAGAAAAATTGTTGCGACGGTAGCATCTTGGTGTCATGGATTGAGATATGGCAGTTTGTCCATTGCTTCCTCTCATCGGTGAAGCCACCGACACCGAGTGTTTTGGTGGTGACAGCCAGGTGGCAGCAGTAGAATGAAGCTAGGGTATGTGGGATGACCAGGGTTTCATAAGGTTGAAGCCCCCGTTTGACAACAAGGTTAGCAAAACCTTAAAATTAGGAGTGCTTGGCGTTAGATTGCCTAAAGAGAAACATGGATCGTTTGATAACATAGGATTTATGTAATCCAATTAATAATAATATGAGATCCTGAATAAGCCAATCCTAATTAATGAGTAACTTTATTTTAAACAAAATTTAAGAGATTTAAATTCAAACTCAATTTTAAAATTTCAAATAATTATTTTTTAAATTTAATTAAAATTAATAACTAGATTCATTCTTAACTTAAATAATACAAAATTATTTTCTTAAATTAAATTAATTACATTTCAATTGATAATTAATTAGACTACTTTAAAACTAAGATGTTTATTTTCTTATTTGATAGTTATTTAGTTTAATTTGATTGAAATAAATTAGTTTATTATTTTATTTCTAGAATTATCATTCTATTTAATGTATAAGTTATTTCTTTATTGATTTATTAGAAAAGGATATTTTTGGTTAAATTTGGAAACTTTTTGCTAATTAATTATTAAAATGAGTAACATATTAGAAAATAGTTTTTAATTTATTAAGGAATCACTTTCTAATTAACTAAGAAATTAATTTATGTATAAGTAATACAAAGTACTTTGTTAATTAAATTTTAAATATTTTATTAAAATTTTAAACTAATTTATTTAATATTATACGATTTTTTATAATTAAGAAAATTTTATTTCTAATTAGATTAGAAAATGGTTTTTCTAATTAATTAGAATGTCTTTTTAAATTTTGGAAAAGTGTTCTTCCAAATATCATAAATATGGAGAGTAACTGGTTGGAAATTTATTTTTAATAAAATTTATTAATTAGAATATAATTGTTGTCTACTATTGTCATAAGTGTTAAGTTTATGAAAAAACTCAAGATTATTTTATCTCAAATATGTTTTAATATTGTTATAATTAATATTTAGATGAATTTGTGTGATTAAGATGATCAAATTGATGATCATATCAGTTTAAAGGCATGATTAGATATACTATAAATGACATATTTATTGAATCTTATATGGGCATAATTAGTATTTAATTAAATTTTAATTAAAATCAGAATTTAATTTCAATTAAATTACTAAAACGTCTAAAGATTATTATAAATAGACTTAAGTTTTATGGAGCTAACACTTCTTACTTAACCCTTTCTGTAGAAGTTATAGAGGTCTCTCAACTCATTTTGTGAATATCATTAGAAGACGAACATTTGTGTAGTTACAGTGATTGAGACGGATCGATTTCAAAAACTTCTCAATTTGCAGGATGTTTACTTGTCTAAGCATTGGTAAACAAAAAGTTAAATTTAGGCATCAAAACTTCTCAATTTCAATGGGAAGGGCTTAATTCTCCCTTTGGACCTCACGCAAGTCCAATGATCCTACAGTGGCGTCATCATCATCGTCATCGTCGTCAGAATAACCAAACCAAATACTATTCATATGGTATTGAAAACTTCGATAATTCAGGAACTTTTAATTCACAGTCTCTCCTCTCTCTATTTTTGCGCATATCCTGTTTCGTGTACGGTGTATGCAATTATATTTTGCGTATGTAAATGGGAATGGCAACAGCTTCTTTATTACAGCCTGGATGCGGTTATTCTGGGAGAGTCGGTAATAATGTTAACAACACCAACAGCAATGTGAGGAATGGAGCTTCATTAAGTTCCACCTCGTCTTCATCTTCATGTTCTTGTTCTTTCTCACAGGGATTCCATTTTTCTCCTGGTAATCGTCCTTTTTCCTTGTTGCACTAAATGGAAACTCCTTTTTGTTTGTTGGGAGAAAGGTTGTGATTTGAGTAAGATTGAAAATTTCTCTTCGAGTTACTGCTAGTGATAGGTTGTTTTAGAAAATTTTTTTTATTATATTGCACCAATAAATTGTGAATCGTTTGGTTAAATGAACGCATGTTTGGTTTTGGAGTCCATATAAGAGGTAGATTGATAATTGGGTGTAGTGAGAGGATATGTGAAGATTTTTGGAGCAAGTGAAATCTTTCCGATCATTTAAGAACTTTAAATTTGGAAGCAAGTTGAAATTCTTGAAATTGAATTCGATTTCGGTCAGTGGGAGTCAGCTAGCTTAGCTTGAAACTTCCTAGGTCATTTTACAAGAGTTGCCATTTAATCCTTCATACTCTTGGAATTTGGCATTCAAATTCCCTAATCAACACAAAACATGCATAACAATATCTAAAAATGGCCATTTCACTGGTGCACTGAAATGTCCTCTATTATGCTGATAGATCAATGTCACCCTCAATTCTTAAAGGAGGGCATAGTGGAGGTCAATGAACTTGTTTTATCACTGTTGAAGTTCATGAATTCATTGAGAGTTTCTACCCCTCTTAAGCAGCCCGCACCAGTAGTATTCATGCATTTCATTTGGTTAAATGAACACATGTTTGGTTTTGGAGTCCATATAAGAGGTAGATTGATAATTGGGTGTAGTGAGAGGATATGTGAAGATTTTGGAGCAAGTGAAATCTTTCGGATCATTTAAGAACTTTACATTTGGAAGCAAGTTCAAATTCTTGAAATTGAATTCGGTTTCGGTCAGTGGGAGTCAGCTAGCTTAGCTTGAAACTTCGTAGGTCATTTTATGAGAGTTGCCATTTAATCCTTCATACTCTTGGAATTTGGCATTCAAGTTCCCTGATCAACACAAAACTTGCATAACAATATCTAAAAATGGCCATTTCACTGGTGCACTGAAATGTCCTTCTCTATTATGCTGACAGATCAATGTCACCCTCAATTCTTAAAGGAGGGCATAGTGGAGGTCAATGAACTTGTTTTATCACTGTTGAAGTTCATGAATTCATTGAGAGTTTCTACCCCTCTTAAACAGCTTGCACCAGTAGTATTCATGCTGCTGCATCCATATTACTGTTAGTTTTGAGTGTTAAAAGATTCATCTTTTATAATTTATCCATGTCCACTTTGCTACCAACAGTTTTTCTTAACATGGCCTTTTGCACACCATGGTCATTGTTTGTAATGAATACATTTTTAACAATTTTGGTTACTTTTTGCATTGTTTTTGAGTTTTGTACATCATTCATTGATATCCCAACAAATGATATGCTTTGAATTCTTTCTGAAGTATATGAACTTCTGCATTACATGCTATCAACTGTAATTTTAGGATCAATGATTATATTTTTGCAGGTTCAAATAGCATTTGCAAACATCAAACCCTTAGAGCCCAAGCTATGAATACAGCTACTCGAGTAAATCTTGTATCATCCAGTGGTTCTTTGAGTGGCAATGAACCTGATCATCTTCTTGTTCTTGTTCATGGCATCTTAGCTAGGTAGGATATATGCTGCTTGATTGTATTGCTACTTCTCTTGTATACTTACACATTAAATAAATAATATAGTCAAGACCAGGAAGGGAAATGAGTATGGTTAATATTTTACCATTTCATATAGGCAAAGCACATTCTTTCCTGAAGCTGGTTGTTCCATAACCTGTCGATTTGTTCCATGATGTGTTGGATATGTCTTCTGTTTCACGTCAAGTTCTTGTTTGATTCATTCCTTTTACTCCATTGAATTAGATATCTATGGCCTTTGTTTTGGCTACAAATGAAGGACAGAGGTGTTGGAGAACATTACAGTTTGTAGATATCATATCTACTGCATTAACTTCTCCACAAATTATTGCAAGTTGTGCTGCTCTTGGACGGATGCATCATGAGCATTTAAATCCTATTGGGTTCTGATTCTTCCTTAAGAATAGTCATTGCTTTATCACTTGCAACCATTTTTAATGACTGATGGATGGACATCTTGTGTTGTTTTATACATACTAAGCTACGACAGTTTGATATATAATGCACCAAAATTGAAGTTCCAGCTACACTATAATCCATTTTTGGAGTTTGTTCAACATGTTTTAGGCTTTAGAAAAATTCGGAGGAACAAATAAGTACTGCATTCTCCATGAAAATGATTTATAGATTAACTAATGGCTTGTTGCTGGTGGATTCGGTTTGAGATTTTATCCAAAATTGTGGTTTATTTGACTAGTGCTATCTAAAATGCAGCCCAAGTGACTGGACATATGTACAAGCAGAGTTGAAAAGGCGTCTTGGAAGAAACTTTCTAATATATGGTATTTTTTATTCAACCGAGATAATTTACTACATTTTGTATGATTCTTAGTGATAAATTTTAGGAGTTCAATATTCGCAAAGTTAAAATTGTTTTTTTAGTTGCTACGCCCTGTTGATGTGATTGTGATTAAAATAAAATATCAAACAGACTGTGGTAATTGCAACATCTTCCATGTGCAATAAAAAGAGGGGCTACTGGTTGAGAAAAATTAGATGCATTTCATGGAACAACAATGATATTACTTAAAACAAATTACTGTTCTTTGTTAAGTAGTAAGGAGTGCTTGGCAAGAAAGGGCCTTTATCTAATCATTGTGAACCATCATATACATATTTCAACCATGAATAGGATAAGTAAAAATGGAAGTGAATCCCTGTTAAACAAAATAATTCTATTCTGTTTTCTTCAATAGGTTAAAAGGAAATATATACAGAAAAAATCCCTAGAATATATCCTGGGATACATATAAATATACAACTAACTAATGAAATAACTTATCTCATAAAATCTTCGTAAATACCGCACTTCCTTCAAGTTGATGAATCTTTCATTCACAAATTGCCAATAGTCTTCTAAGGCTGTCCTGGACAGTCCTTTTGTCAAAACATCAGCTATTTGCTCCTTTGATGAGATGAAGGACATGCAGGCCACTGTCCAATTTCTCTCGTATAAAATATCTGTAAATTCCACATGCTTAGTTCTATCATGCTGAACAGGATTGTGTGCAATGCTGATTGTAGACTTATTATGACATTATAATTTCATTAGTCCTTTCCATAATTTTTAATTCATCAAGAACCATTTTCAACCAAAGTAACTTGCAAACCCCTAAAGTCATCTATCATAATTTTGATTCCACACTTGATCTTGCGACAACATTATGTTTTTTGCTTTTCCATGAAACCAAAATTTCCCCCACAACTCCATTTTATTGAGGAGTATTAACTCACAAGGATTCATGAATAATCCCTTTTCCGTGAACGAAATTTGATAAAGTTTGATTGAAATAATCTTTGGCATTGTCAGAACGAAATCTTTTGATTTGTGCATCAAACTAAGTTTTGATCATTTTATAAAAATTTGAAAAAAGGGTGTTGACATTTGACTTGTGTTTCAACAAATAGATATAAGTGACTCTTGTACAGTCATTGAAAAAAGATAGGAACCATTTTACCTCAGAAACATTAAGAACCGGAGAGGAACCCAAACATCACTATGAATGAGAAAAAAGGGGTCTGGCTTCTATTATTACTTATTGGAAAAAATGCACGTTAGTGCTTTGCAAATTCACATTCATCATAATGGAAAGGCTCAACATCTATTTTATTAAAGATGGATGGAAACATTGACTTTATTACATGAAAAGAAGGATGTTTTAAATGACGATGATAAAACCATAGTTTTTCTTTACTAGACATGGCTGACTCTGGAAGAAAGGATGTGGGAAGAAAAACCTCGAGTTTATTATGCCTTCTTTATTCTCTCGGTAGTAAACGCTATTCCTCTCACTAGCATGTCCAATCCTCCCCTTCGTGCCCTATTCCGGAAACATGCAAGAGGGAGGAAAAAATAACTAGACATTTAAAGTCTTTGTTGAGTTTCTACACTGAAATCTGTTAGCAAATAATTTAGGAACATGGAGGACATCTTTTAGGATAAGAGAGTCAATGAATTGAATGTCTCCTTGTCCAGCTACAATGGCAACAGATTCATCAGCTATAGTTATCTTTTTATGGCTAGATGAAGGTGTGTAGGCAACAAAATGTTTAGAGGAATGTGTCATTCTTGGCTAGGTTTCAGCAGCTACTTTCCCTTGCAGAAGAACAAAGTTATGGGAAGAAGTTTGTGAATATATCATAGAAATTAGTGATATATACAATCATACAATTAATTCTAGGATATACATAAATGTACAACTAATCAAATAACTTGCCCATTAAAACTGACAATCCCAATTTTTGGCATATTAACTGAAAAAGGGTTATGGTTATAGCAATTTTAACATTTAGATTTTTGCAGCAAGTTCATCCAATAACTATACTAAAACCTTCTCTGGGATTGATGGTGCTGGGAAGCGACTAGCAGAAGAAGTGAGTATTGAAATCTCTGGCATCATATGCATGCAGATTTCTCCTTTGGGCATCTAACATGGCTTATGGATTTATTGAGGGTGGGACATTTTATGATCATCGACTTTCATACTAATTATTCTTCTAACAAATTTATAAATAGGTCATGCAAGTTGTGCGGAAGACAAAGAGCTTGAAGAAGATTTCCTTTTTAGCCCATTCTTTGGGTGGCTTGTTTACAAGATATGCTATTTCTGTCCTTTATACACAGTATGCCGCAAGTTCTAGCAAACACGACGATTATAACAATTTAAAGCGGCAAGATCTACAAGATGCTTCTTTAACTCAAGGTACGGTTGTTGAGTTGGAGCCAATCAATTTTATTACCTTGGCAACCCCACATCTTGGAGTTAGAGGAAGAAAGCAGGTTTGTTTTGGACGGTATTTCCTTGTTTGCATATTTTGGGCCCTTGATGATTCAGTATTACATAATATGCATTCCTTTAACTCGAAGAATATGTATTCCTTTGTCTTATCTGCTATGAATTGCACATTATTCTCATTTTCTTTTCAGACTGGTTCTTAGGGTTGATATTTGTTTATTCATTGGATAGTGAAATACATGCCTTGATTTCACCATTTTTGTGATTTGTGTAGACTCTAATTTAAATTACCAGAGATATTGCACCTAAGTGATAAAATGCCTTAGGTGGACTAACAGTATGGTAATAATTAGCGCATAAAAAGGAAACAATAAAACTGTCCTCCTTGTGGATTTTAAAGTGAAAATGCCCATGAAAAGTAAGTTTCAAAAGCAGTAAGTTGTGGTCGTTGCTTGCCATGCCATTCCATTGTTATAGACGCATTCTGGAGCAAGCATTTTGGAAGAAGACATAATAGGCAAGTGGAGCAAGGTAGGTCAAGCTTAAAAGGGAAAGGAGGATGATAGGGAAAAAAAAAATCAAAACAAGCATGAAAAAACTCTAAGGCTTTAATCAAGAGCCCATAAATTAAGGAAGCAATGAAGATGATATGAACTAATTATATTGTAGAATTATTCTACAAAATATTTTAAAATCCTATTATGATTATGTCTTTTATTTCCTATTCAGGTTTTATAATAAAGGGATTAAAATCCCTATTACGATGTACCACTATAAATAGTAGTCTATTCTAGCTATTTAAACAGTTGAACATAATGAAAGAAGGAAGGAGAGAAGTTTATCAACTTGATATAGGCAACTCTCTATTCCTTTGGGGTCCAAGGTAGGTAGCCCCCTTTAATGACCTCCAACTTTCCACCACTCTTTTCACCATAAGTTCCCATGGAAACTCAAACAAAATCGTCCCATGACTAGATTCCAGTCTAAGGCTTGCAACTTCTTGTTATCAGAGCCTGGAGTCACGGGAGATTCAAACAATCAGATAAACCAAATATTGGAGATGACGATGCATATGTTGGAGGTACATAGAGTTGCGCATCAAGTGGCACTTGCTGGCCTGACAGCTACAGTTGGCAGTATGTACCAAACTCAAGAAGGCTTGGCAAGCTAGAGATGCAAACAGGAAACCAGCAGCAGCAGGTACCAGTGCCTGCATGACCAAAATCTACATTGGGGGAACGTTCAGGCACCCCAACTTTCAATGCTGCTCAAGCCTTGGATGCCCTAGCAGGGATGAATGATTCTACCCGGGTGGCTGTCAATAGTGTTTTTGGTGTGATAAAGAACATTACTTATCGATTGGAAGAAGAAAAAGATGATAAGACCAATAACAAAGATGAAAGCAAGGTTGACGACAAAGCAGTTGACTTTCCACCCAAGAAAAAGGACACTAGTGTGTTGCTGCCAACAATAGTGAACACAATAGTAAAAATGACTTATAGATGAAGTCTAATACATTGCAACTCCCCCCGTCTGTGAGCAGCATGAGAATAGTACCAACTTATCTAGGGTTGCTTCTAAGGGCTGGCTAGAACTGATGTAAACTCTAGTTTGTTTAATGCAGATAATATTGATGTGTCATTGGGCATTACTGCTAATAAAGGAAAAAGCATGACCAATTAGTTGGACACAACTTTTCAACTGATTATAATGATAGGAATATTAGTAATATTTCATTATGTGTACATGCATTCACACATGGTGATTATATATATGATGGATACTTAGGTAGATATCTCCTTTTTAATATGACAATGATTAACTATTGGATTTAGATACAACAGCTGCTTTATTACTTGGCTATTTCCTAGAAAGAGGTCGACTGAAGCTCTTGAAGCAACCAGGTTGCTTTGAAGGGCCTAAGGGAAATGCTACAAATTGTAATTGGGATTGTGAAAAAATTTTATGGTCATTCTTTTGCAAAATTGAACGATTCAGACAACATTACCAAACCTCCATTTGTGATATTAAATACTGAAAAATTACATGGGCCTATAGGAGAACATAATACAGAGGAAACTTCTGATCAGGATCTGCAATATGATGATGATAGACTGGAAGAGCCAATGCAAATAGTGGAAAGTGTTATTATGGATGCTTTGAAGGTTGAACAAATTGTAAGCTAAGTATAGCTGCCATGACAGAAATGAAACCCAATCTTGATAAAGATCTAGAGGAAGTAGCAACTATTGTGTCATGGGCTATAATAGATGATAAAGGTCACACTTGGCCTTTGGATGGTAAACATTTTAGCATGAGTTGCACTTAAAAAAAATTGGTACTCTGGAAAGTATATTGAGGACCATTTCATCAGCTGTCTTGGGCATAAGTTATTTGAGAAGATTCCTACTAGGTGGTGTTATAAGAACTAGCTTAGTTGCATTGCGAAATTTTGTTGTTGTAGCTACATGGCTTGATAATAGCATAAAATCTGTTGCTAGTGAAAATTTCGGGGAAGAAACTAATGAGAAGTATAGTGCAAGGGGTACTGAGCGAAAGCTTGTCAGTAGAACTGATTCATGACACATTGCATGTAGGTCTATCGGAAATAACTTCTCTACTAGGTAGGGATAAGACTACATACTATCGGACCTCTCCAAATCTCGCGTTTTAGTGGGACTTCCATTGGGTGTTGTTGTAACTGATCATTTTACCAGGTTTAATGCTATAAGAGTCCGAGATAGAGAAGAATCTGAGTTGAGGATTAAAAAAAGTGATAAAGTTGTGGGTGATGGTGTTATAGCTGCCCTGGGAGCATCTATTTTATGGGTGGTGGTGTTATAGCTGCCCTGGGAGCGTCTATTTTACTAATGCAACAACAAGGTCAATACAATGAAAAGGAAATTATGGAAATTTCATGTAGGCCCTTCAAGCAGATAGCAAATCCGCAGAAGTTAGCTAACAAGGTAAATCAGCATATTTTTCATCTTCATGGTCTCCCTGAGTGCATTGCTAATGATCATAATCCTGTATTTACAATTAAATTCTGGTCAGATTTATTTTGGTTTGTAGGGGATCACACGAAAGCGTGAGTTCATTGGGTTCCATAAGCTGAATACTGTTGTGATATAGCCTATGGTATCGCACATTTCATTTCAAATGGTTTATGGGAGGGATCGTTCTCTCCTTTCTTACACTAAGGATACAACAAAGTTGGCAGTGGTGGGGAATGCCTTACAATAGTGTGACCAAATATTAACTGAGGTTCACAATCGACTTCACTAGGCCTAAGCTCGAATGAAGAGGCAATGTGAAAGGGCTTATAGGGAGGTATCCTTCAATCCTAGTCCGTGGGTTTTGTTGAGGCTACACCAACAATTCTCTCTGGCAAGTCATCGGCAACATTAAGTAACACAACTTTTCAATTGGCCCTATAGGATTTTGTGCCACATGCTGCACAAACAATTTTCTCTGGCGAGTCATCTCGGAATCATAAACTGACACAACTTTTTTATTGACCCTATAGGATTTAGTGCCACATTGGGCAGGTCGCCTATCAACTGGAGCTCCTTCCCTGCAATCACATAAATGATGTCTTCCATGTTTCTCTCCTCAATTTGTGAGCCACCTTTTGCAATACTGTCACTGCCTTAAAGAATGAACATGTGAAGCCTACTCCTCTCCACATTCTCTATTCTCGCCTCAACTGTGATGCCTTAGAAACTTTGGTTCAATGGGATTGTATGCTACCTGTTGGGGCCACTTGGGAACTTTTGGATGGATTTTGCCAACTCTATCCTGAATGACAAGCTCGTGCTTTAGGAATAGAGTGATAATATGGACGCATCCTCAGGCAAGCATTATGGAAGAAGACCTAATAGACAATTGGAATCATGGGTGCTCAAGCTGAAAGGGGAAAGTAGGATGATAGGGCAAAACAAAATCAAGACAAGGATGACAAGAATCAAGGCTGTAATGAAGATGATATTAGCTAATTATGTCGTAGAATTATTTTACAAAATATTCTAAACTTATAATACGATTGTATCTTTTATTTCCTAGTTGAAGTCCTATAATAAAGGGATTAAAATCCCTATTATTATGTACTACCTAAAATAGTAGTCTAGCCCCCTTCGATGAGCTCCACCCTTCTTTCACTCTGAGTGTCATTCCTTATGACTATTAACTATAGTGAAGTCTCATAGCCATCGCCTTATTTGGTATCTGCTAATTAATAATTATTTTAAATCTCAGCTTCCGTTTCTCTTGGGCATATCCTTTTTAGAGAAACTGGCTCCACCTTTAGCTCCTTTTTTTGTGGGCCAAACAGGCAGTCAACTGTTTCTGACAGATGGTCAACCAAACAAACCGCCACTTCTTCTTAGAATGACTTCAGATTGTGAAGATGGACAGTTTATGTAAGTACGCAACATTTGCTCTAATTATTTAATGAAGCAGCCATAGCTTACTATTAACCACTCTTCTGAGGGTTGTTTCTCTACTAACTTGCAGATCAGCCCTTGGTGCATTCAGATGTCGCATTGTTTATGCAAATGTTTCTTATGATCGTATCCAACTGCTATCCACATCTTTTGATTGTATGCAACCGTGCATAAACCATATTTGTACAGTGATTTATGTTATCCAGTCAGTAAGCTTCCTTGACATGAGCTAGATATGGTTGGTTGGCGCACGTCATCCATTAGGAGAGAGAAAGAACTTGTGAAGGTGAAAAATGATGTAACTCGCAAACTCTGATTGTTGCTGTTTATATTTCAATGGCTGTATCTATAAGGGAAAGCATTAATTGTGTCGTATGATGAAATGCTATTCAATAAACTAGTTTGTCCTTGATGATTTTGAAAGATCATTGGACATAAAAATCGTGATTGATTGAAACTCAGGCTTCTGGATTCTTTTTTGGACTTGTCATCCATTACTGTACAACCTGATTCTAAGTAAAGCGAGTTGGGTTAATTTACACAGAATCCACTCATACAAATGTTGTTTTTAGTGCATTAGCTCTACGTCTAACTGCTCTTGTGGCTTATGAAAGCTAGAAATAACAAGTTGCAGAATCTGTGGACATAGTTTCAAGTGTGAACATTAATAGCCTACTCTGTAATTAGCTATTACATTTCATAGTACATAATGTCGACTTTATTTTAACTGACAGACCCCTCAGCGATCCCTGAATGGTTACCAGCATGTTGTAGATGTCGAATATTGTCCACCAGTATCCTCTGAAGGTCCCAATTTTCCTCCAAAAGCTGCCAAGGCAAAGGAGGCAGCGCAAAATGAACCCAACGCACAAAACACAGTGCAGTATCATGAAATAATGGAAGGTGTGATGGTACCTGGTGATTTCGACTATAATCACATTCAGATTTATGACAAAACGCAATGACTGAATTTTTTTTTGTAACAGAGGAAATGATACAGGGCTTGCAACAATTAGGATGGAAAAAAGTTGATGTCAGCTTCCACTCGGCATTTTGGCCCTTCTTTGCTCATAACAACATTCATGTGCGACTCAGTTTCTTTCAAAATTCAGTATGTGTGCCTATTATTTCTTGATAACTTTTGTCTTATTGTTCCTTTAGGTGAAAAATGAACGATTTCACAATGCTGGTGCTGGAGTCATCGCACATGTTGCAGACAGTCTAAAGCAGCAGGAGTCTTGCTTATATGTCAATGCTAGCTTGTAGCTTTCTTTACCATAAGCAAGAAACAGAAAATCCTTCATGTTGATCATTCCAACAACATTTGGCAAAGGATGATATACCTGTTTTCCTACTTGAAAACTTTTTTCTTTTACATTTTAGAGGTCTGTTCCTTGCCATTGTTGTAAGAGAAAGTTAATCCGTCAACCGGCTTATTGGCAAAATTTTCAAATAATACAAAAAATTAACATTTGAGAACACGTGCCCTCCACTATCAAAGATGGAACCAAACATCTATACTTGGCAAATTTTCTTTTCGTATATAACCATAACCAAACTGAGATTGCAACGTAACAGCACGGAGTTGAATACATATACTGTTACATTTAAGACAACTATGTTGAACTTTCGGATGCGTCTCTTGTGTGAAGAGATGTGATGGTGTTATTGCGTTTAGGTTAAATCAAATAAGCGCTGAGCTGACGAAGAAATAAGCAGAATCAACAAAGAGAAGAGAGTCGTTGTATATTATCATCCCAAGGATCTGCTATAAATCGTTTATGACTGTACTCCAAAAGTGTTCTTACACGTTTTCTCCCTATCTTTTTAAATATATTTAATTGAGGTTTTATAACTGACACGGCCTTTTACCCTTTTTCCTAGTAAACACGAAGTATTGTTGTTCTCTATTCACAAGTTGATCATCCTTTTGTCGTATTAGTAATTTAGTACTTTCTCCTCGATAACTTTATCCACAGAGTAGGTTAGGATAATATTGTTGTAGCTCATATAGATATTCCCAACTTACCTCGGAGGCATCAGAGAAGACCATTGAATCAAAATCTGCACTATGGTCGATGACAACGACTGACAGGATAACGATCAAGGATAGTTATTAGGAGGGAATAGGTCATCTATAACATTATTTTGTATTTATTTTATAAACTAAATAAATAAATGCTCATAAAATTAAGCATAAAATAATGAAAACAGGTAATCGGAACTTGTTATTGGTATACGTAAAAAGTCAACTACGAATGTAGTAATATGTAACTCGTATGAGAAGGATCCGCAACATATACTAAGAAAATATGGAACGTGGGATAAACACGAACATCATTTGACAAAGACAAACGATATGCCACCACCTGGTAAAGACCCAAAAATAATACAGCCTGTTTTCGATGAGAATAATGACAAATATTAGATTAGCGGTATGGTTGCAACCTAACATGCACCAATAACGAATGACTACTCTTTATTAATTTGATAATTTTTATTTGTTAAATAATCAATTATTTTTTAAAAGCAAATATTAGTATTAATTCCCTTACGAGGGACAGAAACTAGGAATAATACATGCCAGGAACAAGACATGCTATAACTCGGGGTATTGTCCTTACTGGTTTAAACACTCCTTAGCGATAGGGATATTAATGATAGGGCATATATATATATATATATAAAAGGTGAGTCGGATTTGCCCTGTCATTAATATATATATATATATATTAAAAATAATGTCATTTTTGATATTACAACTCAGTTCGTGGCCCCGTCGAGTCGAAGAATTTTAGCTTGTGGCTTACTCAACTCAAGCCAAAATCGGCCGGGTTAGGCCAAAATTGATATTCCTACTTAGTGAGTATCATACATTAGTTAAAGACTATTCTTGAAGGACTAGTCACTAAACTTTAGTTCAAAGGGATTATAAAGTAAGTAACTACAAGAAAAAAGTCTTAAATTCTCTGAGATATGGCAATACTATCACTGCAATTCACTAAGTCCATGACTCCTTGTGGATGGCTATATGCTCTTTAATACAAAATTTCAGCTCCATTTTTACTCTCTCTAGTTCTTTCTAGTCTTTAGAAGCATTTTGATTTTTTTTTTCATCCCAGCTCATATAGAGGTAGGAACTAAAAACTATCAAGAAGACCTTCACATTGTCCTTAAAGTAATACCTGTCTTTCTATAGCCACTTTAGAAACTTCATGTAGTTGAGAATGAATTTGTAGATGGAATAAGTTTAAAACATTTTTCCATATCGCTGAAGAGAAATTATATTTAAAAAAGAGATGCATAAGATTTATTGAGTTCTATATTTCTAATCTCTCATAAGCTCTTTCCTTTCAAAAAGTAAGTGTGTACACATTTAGCCCACAGAGAGTATTTATGTTCTAATAGTCTCTATAACCTTTTCCCTCATAAAAACTTTATTATTGAGATTGATTGGAGCAATCCTCCGCCCTCCATCCTTTGTTAGTTTGCAAACTTGATCCAACTTGACTTTACCATCAAACCTACCCTTTTAATATCCAACTAAAAGGAATCTCCTTAATAGTATTTCAATTATTTTGGTCAGTCAAAATGTGATGACTAGAAAAATTGTAAAGAGTTCAACATTGATTTGATAAGAAGCAAGCTTCCAACATAAGAAAGTAATTTGTTAGACAAGCTATTCAACCTCTTTTGAATCTTCTTAATCAATAGGAGACACTTTTAAAATTGAAATCTTTTAGTTGAGATAGGCAATCTAAGATGAACAAACGGAGGTTACCTAACTTGGAGGCCATATATTGTAGTTAATCAGCTGGCTAAATGTTGTTCACTAGTTAAGAGTAGCATATGGCTTTTATTTCTATTTAGAGACAACCCAGACAGAGCTCTAAAAGTGTTAAGAGATGTCATAAGGATACTTACTGGTAGCTCGAAGTTAGCTGCTTGGCATGAGTAGCTGGGCTTTGAGGCTTTAGAAAGAAAGTAAGCAGGGATTTATCATTGTCTTTGGAGAACAAAAGTGGGTCAGCGATAATGAATAAGTAGAACATTCCAAGTTTCTTTCTAGACACTTGACCCAGAAACCACAATGACCTAAATCTAGAGGATGCAACATACGCAGTTAGAAACTTAACTTTACAAGCGTCGGTGGTGGTGTGTTTGGAGCTGACTCCAGAGAGATGCATGTCTGTGTTGAGGGATTTTGGATGCTCATCAACATCAGCAGAGATAGACAACATATGAGAGAAGACGGGGTTTGTTACCAAACAAAGGGTAACTGAAAGATGAATAACTTTTAGAGAAACCAGCAAAAGACTACCTTGTGATGTAGCAGTGATTTGGTAGTTCTTTGGCATGTATATTTGGAGAAGGAATACAGAACCTAAGAAGTGCGAACAATCTCCTGGAACCCAAACATGAGGTGTTATTATTCAAGGGAGACGAAGAAGAAACCAAAGGACTTAATCTACTTACCTGGAGGCAGATACAGCAGTAATCGATCTAGAGAAGTTGGCTTTCGCTTACCCTAATCGGAACGTCTGGAGGCAGAGAAGAAAAGGGGTAAATGACTTTACCCTAACAATCGCGACTTTATTGTAAGTTTAACAAAGTCGTTTCTTTAGTCATTGAACATGCAATGTCGTTTGACTTAGAAGTAGCGTGTTATTGTATCTTGGAAGATGTACATCCTTAACTATTCTTTTAATGCAATACTATTTAACTTTTTAAAAAAAAGTTTCTTATATATATGGTGGCATTTGAAGCTTGTATCTAATCTTATATTATACTCTAATAATCTAGAAACAACTTCCAAGCATAAAATAAAAAGGTAAGATAATATTGGTCACCTGATTTAAGTCTTCTCTCTCCCTTAAACAAATTTATAGGTTCACCATTCACTAGGACTGAAAATAAACTAGTCCTGACATATAAGTTAATCCAATTCATGAACTTTTTTAGGAAGTAAAAAATATTTAGGAGTTGTATGGTAAATTTCTAACTTATTGAATCATAAGCCTTAGAGAAATAAACTTTAATAGCATATTTTCTTGGAGAGTATTTCCTATTGTACCTTTTAGATAGCTTTTGAGTCAATAAGCCATTGTCTCCAGTCAATCTATTATTTACATGTGATCTTAAAACTAATTTGATTATTTTAGCCAATAGTTTATAGATTATATTGTAAATCAAGTTGCAATAAGAGATGAGGAGATAATTGTTTAGAGAATTGGGGTTAGGAACTTTAGGACTATGACTTATAAAGGTCTTGCTATTCTCCCTTAGCATCTCCCCTTTATAAAAAAACTTAATTACTACCTCTATCATTATTTTTTGTATCAAAGGTCAAACTTTTAGGGAAAAAACATCCATTCAACATAGTTGGACCTAGAGCCATATCAGGGTTCATTGCAAAGACTACTTCTTTTATATATTATAAATTGAAAGGTCTATTAAGTATGCTAATTTCCTCATCTAAGAACCAATTATTGATAAAGGAATTAAGAATTTGTCTAGTAGAGTTACTAAGTGTTAGAGTGCCTAGAGAGTTCTTGAAAAATAGTTCTACATGTTTGCTTAATTCCTCTTGAGATGAAATGAAATTTCCATTCCCCATAGTTAAGGAGAAAATTTTGTTGGTATTCCTTCTAACCAGGAAGAATTATGAAGGTAACTTATGCTTGAGTCTCCACATTTAAGCCAATTTACCATAAATCTTTACTTAATTAAAGAATTATGATAAGAAACCACTTTAATGTAAGAATCAAAAGCTATTTTTATCCTATAATAATAAAAGATCTCCAAGTAAATTTTCAGCTCCTCATAGATTTTCGTCATATGTTGTAATAGCTCGGACCACCCGCTCACAGATATTGTTCGCTTTGGGCCTTGGCCTAGCCAAGCCCTCACGGTTTTGCTCTTTCTGCACACTCGCTTGGGAAAACGCATCAATGAGGGAGAGGTATCCATAGCCTTATAAGGCCTACTTCGTTCCCCTCTCCAATCGATATGGGAATCTAACATTGCACCCCCTTGGAGGCCTAGCGTCCTTGCTAGCCCACAAGCGTAGATCCACCTCCCTTGGAGGCCCAACGACTTTGTTGGCACACAGGCCTAGATCTACCCCCTTAGAGGCCTAGCGTCCTTGCTTGCACATCGATCTGGGTATTGGTTCTGATACCATTTGTAATATCCCGGACCACCCATTCAAAAATATTGTCCACTTTGGGCCTTGGCCCAGCCAAGTCCTCACAGTTTTGTTCTTTCCATCTAATAAAAAAACACGTCTATGAGGGAGAGGTATCTATAGCCTTATAAGGCCTACTTTGTTCCCCTCTCTAATCGATATGGGCATCTAATATTCCACCCCCTTTAGAGGTCTAGCGTTCTTGCTGGCCCATAGGCCTAGATCCACCCCCTTGAAGGCCTAGTGTCCTTGCTGACACACAGGCCTGGATCCATCTCCTTTGGAGGCCTAATGTCCTTGCTGGCACATCGGCTAGGGTACTGGTTCTGATACCTTTTGTAACAGCCCTAAACTACCCAGTCATAGATATTATCCACTTTGGACCTTGGCCTAGCCAAGCCCTCACAGTTTTGCTCTTCCCGTACACTTGCTCAGGAAAACGCGTCTATGAGGGAGAGGTTTCTATAGCCTTATAAGGCCTATTTCGTTCCCCTCTCCAATCGATATAGGAATCTAACATTCCATTCCCTTGGAGCCCCAACGTCCTCGCTGGCCCACAGGCCTGGATCCACCCCCTTAGAGGCCCAGCGTCCTTGCTGGCACATCGGCCCAGCTATTGGCTTTAATACCATTTATAACAGCCCTAGCCCACCTGCTCATAGAAATTGTCCGTTTTGAGCCTTGGACCAGCCAAGCCCTCACAGTTTTGTTATTCCCGCACAGTCGCTCGGGAAAACGTGTTTATGAGGGACGTTTCTATAGCCTTATAAGGCCTACTTCATTCCCCTCTCCAATTAATATGGGAATCTAACATTTCACCCCATTAGAGGCCCAACGTCCTCGCTGGTCCACAAACCTGGATCCACCCCCTTGGAGGACCAGTGTCCTTGTTGGCACACAGACCTGGATCCATCCCCCTTGGAGGCCCAGCGTCCTTGCTAGCACATTGGCCCAGGTATTGGCTCTGATATCATTTGTAACAGCCCTAGACCACCTCGCTTACAGATATTGTTCGCTTTGGGCCTTGGCCCAACCAAGCCTTCAGTGTTTTGCTCTTCCAACACACTCGCTCGAAAAAACGCATCTATAAGTGAGAGGTTTCTATAGCCTTATAAGGCCTACTTCGTTCCCCTCTTCAATCGATATGGGAATTTAACATTCCACCCCCTTGGGGGCCCAATGTCCTCATTGGCCCACAGGCCTGGATCCACCCCTTTGGAGGCCCAGCGTCCTAGCCGGTACACAGGCCTGGATCCATCCCTCTTAGAGGCCCAGCATCCTTGTTGGCATATCGGCCCGAGTACTGGTTCTGATACCATTTGTAACAACCCTAGACCCCCCGCTCATAGATATTGTTCGCTTTGGGCCTTGACAAAGTCAAGCCCTCATGAATTTGCTCTTCCTGAACACTCGTTTGGGAAAACGAGTCTATGAGGGAGAGTTTTCTATAACCTTATTAGGCTTACTTCGTTCCCTTCTCCAATCGATATGGAAATCTAACATTCCACTCCCTTGGAGGCCTAGCGTCCTCTCTGGCCCACAGACCTGGATTCAACCCCTTTGGAGGCCTAGCATTCTTGCTAGCACATCTGCCTGGGTACTGGCTCTGATATCATTTGTAACAGCCCTAGACCACTCATTCATAGATATTATCTACTTTGGGCCTTGGCCCAGCCAAGCCCTCATGGTTTTACTCTTCCTGCACAGTCACTCGGGAAAACGCGTCTATGAGGGAGAGATTTCTATAGCCTTAGAAGGCCTACTTCGTTTCCCTCTCCACTCGATATAGGAATCTAACATTCCATCCCCTTGGAGGCCCAGCGTCCTCGCTGACCCATAAGCCTGGATCCACTCCCTTGGAGGCCCAGCGTCCTTACTGACACATTGGCTTGAGTACTGGTTCTGATACCATTTGTAACAGCCCTAGACCACCCCGCTCACAAATATTGTCCGCTTTGAGCTTTGGCCCAGTCAAGCCCTCACGGTTTTCCTCTTCCTCACACTTGCTCGGGAAAATACATCTATGAGGGAGAGGTATTCATAGCCTTATAAGGCCTACTTCGTTCCCCTCTCCAGTCAATATGGGAATATAATATTCCACCCCCTTGGAGGCCCAGCGTCCTTGCTAGCCTACAGGCCTGGATCCACCCCTTTGAAGGCCCATCGTCCTTGCTGGCACACAGGCCTGGATCCACCCCCCCTTGGAGGCCCAGCGTCCTTACTGACACATCAGCCTGGGTACTGGCTCTGATACCATTTGTAACAGGCCTAGACCACCCGTTCATAGATATTGTTTGCTTTGGGCCTTGGCCTAACCAAGCCCTCACGGTTTTACTCTTCTCTCACACTCGCTCGGGAAAACTCGTCTTGTGAGGGAGAGGTATCCATACCTTTATAAGGCGTACTTTGTTCCCCTCTCCAATCGATATGAGAATCTAACATTCCACCCTCTTGGAGGCCCAGCTTCCGCACTGACATACCGATTCGGGTACTAGCTCTGATACCATTTGTAACATCCCAGACCACCCGCTCACAGATATGGTCTGTTTTGGGCCTTGGCCCAACCAAGCCCTCACGATTTTGCTCTTCCCACACACTCGCTCGGGAAAACGCATCTTTAAGGGAGAGGTATCCATAGCCTTATAAGGCCTACTTCGTTCCCTTTCTCCAATCGATATGAGAATCTAAGATTCCACCCCCTTGGAGGCCTAGTGTACTCGCTAGCCCACAGGCTTGGATCCACTCCCTTGGAGGCCTAGTGTCCTTGCTGGAGCACAGGCCTCGATCCACCGGCCTTGGAGGCCCAGTGCCCTTGCTGGCATACTGATCCGGGTACTAGCTCTAATACCATTTGTAACATATCGGACTACCCGCTCACAGATATTATCTGCTTTGGGCCTTGGCCTAGCCAAGTCCTCACTGTTTTCCTCTTCCCGAACACGCGCTTGAGAAAATACGTCTATGATGGGGAGGTATTCATAGCCTTATAAGGCCCAGGCCTAAAGCGGACAATATCTATGAGCCGGTGGTCTAGGGCTGTTACAGTTTCTTTGTGGATTAATCCGTAACTAGATGAGCATAGAAGTTGGCTTCACATCTGCTAGTCCCAATTTTCTTAAAATTGATAAAGACATAAGATTAATACTTACACCTAAGTCACATAAACATTTAGAAAACTCTAAAGTACTAAAATCACAAGGTATAGTAAAACTTTATGATTCCCTTAATTTTGAAGGCATATGGCTGGCAATTATGGAGTTACAGCTTTCATTCAAGGAGATCGTTTGATTGACCTCCCAAGTTTACTTGTTTCATAATATGTCCTTTAGGAACTTTGCATACTTGGAAACGAATTCCAAAGCTTTCATAAAAGATAAGTTGATTTGCAATTTCTTTAACTTCTCCATGAGGTTTGAAAATTGCATATCCAATTGATTCTTTTGCAACCTCTTTGGAAATGGAATCTTAGGTGCATATTGGAGGGGAAGGGACATATGGAGTTTCCTCTTTCGTCTTTTCTTTCTTGTTCTTTTTCTTTTGGTCTTCTCCTTAATAGGATTTATATTTGTTCTCAGTTGGTTCTTTTAACTCTTTCTACCCAAAAATATGATGGCTTATAGTTGCTCCCTTGGATTAGACACTATGTTGCACTGGAGACTCCCCACACTATATGTAGACAATTCATTAGCTAATTAGACCACTTGGACCTTTGGATTATGGATGGATGATGCATGGTTTTTTCCAATTTGATCAAACTTGATTTCTATCTTCTTTTGGTTCTCATCTAGGCTTATGAAATTAAAATTCAACATATCTATTAGCTTATCAAACTTCAATAACAATGAACCGAGCTTATTTTGTTGAAATCCTGGTAGGCCTTAAGTTCTCATTAGTTTCCTTGCAGCATTGTTAGATCAAGAAAAAATTGTATGATTCTTCCACCCAGGATTATAAGTATTGGAATAGGGGTTATTACCACCTTGACCATATTGTGCTCCTATAAAAAGTTTAGTTACTTGATATTGTTGTTTTCCATCAAGAAGCAATCAACTGAGACATAAATTTCTTGTTCACATAATTGTCTCCATGCTAAATTACTTTAAGTGGGTTGGAAGGCTTTCAAGTTGTTTAATTGTTTGGATAAGCTCTCTACTTTAGCATGTAACGTTATCACTAAATCCATAACAAACACTCCTTTTTGATCTTTAAAGGATGGTTTCTGTTTACTCCTCTCTGACATTTAAAGATAACTGTTGTTTTCAATCTCTTCTAACAAATCATGTGCAAGTTCAATCCTCATAAATGAACCACTAATTGTTGCATCTATGGTGTCTCTCATGGGCAGATTCACATTATTATAGAACATTTACAAAGAAACTCCTTGCGTAAGTTATAATATGGGTAGCTTTTTTGCAACTCTTTAAGCCTCTCTCGTTCTTCACATAATGGCTCCCCTTCACTTTCTGGAAATTGCTGATCTCCTTTGTGAGCCTATTAGTCATCTTTAAGGGAAATATTTAGCAACAAAGGATTACACCAATTGCTCCCATATTGTGACGTTCTTTCGGTTGAGAGAGGTCAACCTTACCTTGGCTTAAGTATAAATGGAAAGAGCCTCATCTTGGCTGCATCTTCCGACAACCCATTATATCAAAATTATCATAAATCTCCAATAAGTTGACCAAATGAGCATTAAGATCCTCATTGGCTAGTCTATAAAACTAGAGATTGGTTTGTAGCATATTCAATAATGTCGGTTTAATTTCGAAAGTTTTAGTCTACACTAGTGGTCTTATTATTCCTTGTTGGTTAGGATTGAACCTTGGCCTTATGAAGTCCATAAGAGTTCTTTTTTTTTCTCTTTGATTCATTTCCTCTACCATTTTCGTTTTTATTTCTTCTTAGCATCTTGCTTTTTTAATCTCCCTTTTTTATTTAATGATATCAAAAACTCATGTGTCTTTTAGTTGCTCAAACTCCTTGTAGATCTTGTGTCCATACACCTGTAATCACATAAGATAAATATTAAAGTACTTAAATCAAGGTAACTTGAATTGCAATGTGTGCTAAAAAACAAATCCGCAATAACAATGTCAAAAACTTGTTGAAATTTTAAATAAAAAAATTTCTTAACTGCATTTATACACATTGTATCTTACAACATTAAAAGTATATTCCACATTGTAGTAGTCACCTAAAAATTCTTGTAAAATTCTTTTAAAGGTAAACAATAAGATGAATAACTAAGAATTAAACTAAAAATAAATAATTAATAACTAAATAATGAATTAGGGAACAATGATTTTGATTGATTGATCATTAATGAAAACTAGGATTTTCTTTTGTCCTTATTTTTTTCACTTTACCTTTTTGATTTAATCCTAATTGATCCTAGATATCCAATGATTATGATTACACTCTTTTGAGATCTAATCAAGTAATCCCAATTAAAATAGATAGAAATTGAATTGTGATTTTTCAATCTATGAAAACTCTTTTTAACTACATAACTAGATTTGAAGCAAACCTATGGATAACTAATAAAAAATTAAGATCGCTCTTCAATTGCCTATTAATTTGATGTTTATAGGTCTATTAAGGTACCAACTCTTATTGTCCAACACAACATAAATAATCCAATCCAATTTCTTGATTCAAATTGAATATAAAGAAAAAAATCATAAGTATATTTCATTAAATCAAGAATGTAATGTTTAAAAAATAAATCAAGAGTAACTCCTAAAAAGAAATTTGGTAATCCATATATGTAACTATATTATAGGTGTATATTATATTATGTTTTCTATAGGTTTAAGTGTGTTTTTAAGTGTTTGCTTAGATGATAATCATGTGTTTGGGACTTAGAATTGTGTTCTTGTTAGTGTTTTATGTGTTTTATTATTTGATTGTTTTAGATAAAGGATTTGATCTTAATTTTATGTTTCAAGGTTTGTTTAATGTGTTTGTTAGTGAGTGGAAACAAGAAAAGATGAAGAAGAACACGAAGAATAGGGAGATGCACGATCGTGCAAGCAATGTCCATGGGATGAGCGAGAATAATTTGAAGAATAGGAAGATGAATGATCATGCATAAACACTGTGCATGGGATGATGCACGATCGTGATAGAGTATGGACAGGATGCACAATCATGCACAGTGTTTCTAGCATGCGAAAGTTTTAGGTTCTTGACATTTTGGGACTATGTTTGGAACCAAAACAAGTGGGGAAGCATTAGGAAAAACCCCAAAAGCCTTAAGAAGTATTTAATCCAAAGAAAAACACCGAAAAGGGGGCTGCACATGAAAATCAAAGAGATCAAAATGGAGATATCAAGATCAACTCCATAATTTCTAGAATTTCTATATTAAGACATAAAACTATTTTTCTTTCTTTTCTCTTCTTATTTTTAATTTTCTTGGATGTTAAGTTGGATTAGTGGAATGTTGAACATGATTATGGATTTTTAAATCCATAGTAGGGATTATTCTTGAGCTATTTTATTAAACTTTATTCTTATTGAATTCAATATATATAAATGCTTTTTGATATTTTTTATACTTATACTTGATAATAAATCAAGAGAACGAATTAAGTTATTTTTTTAAGGTGTGCAACGAAAGTTCGTAACTTAATAGACCTGCAAATATCATATTAATAAACAATTAAACAGAGAACTTAATTATGAGTTAATTATCTTTAGGATTGTTTCAAATCTTACTGACTATTTAATAATAGTTTTGTGAATCGAGAGAATACAATTCTATTTTTTCTATTTCAATTAGGATTATTTGATTAGATCTCGAGAGAGGGTAATCAAAACCTTAGGATATCTAGGGTTAATCATAATTCAATTAAGAAGATAATGGGAAGAAAAAACAAGGATAGAATAATCTCTAAGTTTCCATTATTGACTAACTTCGTTCTTATTACTAACTTCAATTATTCAATTGTTTAGTTTTATTAGTTTATTTCAATTTAAGTTAATTTATTTTAATTCAATTCATTCAATCTTTTATTACTTTAGAAAAAGTGCATTCAAGTTGTTAGGTGACTAATTAATCCTCATAGGAACAATACCTTTTATGCTTTGAGTTATGATCTATATACTTGTAGTAAGAAAGTTTTTTATATAAAACTATCAACAATGTACATACAAATTTAATCATCATTAATATCCAAAATAAAAAAGGAAATAAAAAAAGAGTAGAGAGTTGAATTTGGACATCTTCCCTTCTTTGCCCTGAGTTGGAAACTATAACATTGTTCCTGAGATTTTGTTACGTTTTTCTAGCCATAAAATGATGTTCTTCTCTTCCTTATATACTCTTGAGTCTTATAGGGTTCAATCTAAGTTTTTCTTTGTGTTTTTATGCCAAAAATAGCCCCAAAACATCAAAAGTACAAAAAAAATCATGGCCTAGAAAAGCTCCTTGATTATGCATCCCATCCACTATCGTGCTTGACATTGCTCCAACTCACGATCATCTCAGATAATTTCCAATCTTCTGCTTTTTCATACGTGAATGCACAATCATGACAAATATTATTCTTTAACCTTTTCTTCACTTTTTCTTATCTCCTCTCATCATTAAACACGTCAAACAACCTTTGAAATATACAATTAAGATCAAATTCTTGACTTAAACAACAATCTATCAAGTAAAAAACATAAAAACACTAATAAAAAAATGAATCTAAGTCTTAAACACTTGATTATCATATAAGAAAACACTAAAAACACCCACTAACATCTTTAAAAAAAACACTATGATTCACACCTATCATTGGCTAAGCATTGGACATCGATGTGATATTTAGTAGATGTGTCACATCAATATAAAACTAATGTTTAAAGGTCTGATTTGCACCTTAACATTTCACAAAAGTTCAAATTAAGCCCATTTCGTTGTCTCTAATACCATTTTGCACCTAAACGCTAATAAAATATTACTCATTGCACCCTAAATAGGGTGTAAAAGTGATAACAAAAATAATGATAGATGCTTATTTAGAACGTTTGTGAAATGTTAAGGCAAAAATAATACTTTTAGCCAATGTTTAAATAAATAAATTTTAAAATCACATTAGCATCTACTAGGACCAAATTTCCTAGTTATGACATCATATAGGCAAAATTAATAACTCATATAATAGAAATGCCTAAAACTTAACTCTATTATGATTTGAGGTGTCACTCGTACAATTTTGAAAACATTAAGGTATAATTTGATACTATAGATGACAATAGGGATTAATTTAGACTTTTTAGAAAATGTTAAGGGACAATTTCCACCTTTTCCAAGAACTAACAAATACAATGTTTGGACTTGAATTATACGAGTTTTAAAAGTTTGACTATTAAATTACTAGCTTTAATAAATTAAACATTAAATTTAAAAAAATCTTGAAATATTAGTCACTTTTGAATTTGTTATCCTAATTTCAACTTAATTTCTAGACTTTTTATTTTTATATATAATTAGTTTAAATTAAAATATTTGTTAAATTTATTATTATATATCACAACTTTACTTTTTCTGAAGAAGGTGAATATGTCTAGTGGGAACACTATTAAGAAAGCATATTTTTTAGAAGCTTAATACATCTGTAAGAGCTTGGACAGTAACAAAATAGAGTAACCATAAACGATGACTTCCAAGGAATAGAAAAGAGAACACACTTCAATCATAAGCTGTTCAAGCGTTCGGCCTCTGATGGTATCTTCAGAGCAATTCTCAAATGCTTTAAGAGGAAAAAGATAGAAGTGCTAGATTCTAAAAGCTTTTCTCGTATTTATAAAAAAAATCACAAGAGTCTTTTATTAAAATTAAATCTCCTTTTATAATTAAAATCCAATTCTAATTCTAATTAATTTAATTTTAATAAATCAAATATCTCATATTTGATCTCCAAAGTTTCTTAAACTTTATAATTAAGTCTAACTTGACTAAATTGATTTTTCTTTCACAAATTGCTCTTTAATGTGTGACCCATTAGGTTCCTAATAAATTAACAATGATTATAAATTATGATTTTAATTAACAATTAGAATTAAATAAATTAAAACTTTTTTTAATTTATCTTTAATTATCTAATTAAACAATTCATAATCATAAATCATGATTGACGTGTAGTAACATGTCATGATTACCTAAATATCAGGAATGTTATAGTGATTGACTTAACCTGTCCATGCATGGCTATAATGTATAATTTAATCCTTTCATCATTCAATATTCTAATTGGACAGAGTATGGATACAGTGTCTACTCTTATCATCCAATCATGTTCGTTCTTGCTAATTAGTAATTGATTTATAATTGAAATTTGAAAACACCTTTTCAAATGTCAATTCATTCTGGCCAGAGAATTCCATAAATCATTACTAATCAAGAACAGTAGAATATTCCCTCTAATTACTTTTGAGTGACGAATCCTATATTGACTTACTCAACTATCTATATATGGTTCATACTATATTTAATTACTACCGACTAAATTATCATAGGACAATTTATAAGTAGTATCAAAATACAGTAATTCCTATATTAGATACCTTGGTAATCTCAAGTCCGAGGATCAATTATACAACCATCATTATGAGATAATTCACAGACATACAAGTAATGTTCCATTCGGGATTCTCATAATCGGGTCAGTTCAGTGAATTTATTTTCTAATAAGCACCCACATATTTATTTAAGTGTCTCCACACTTTAATTTATGAGATCAATTACTTTCTTCATAAGAAAGAAACAAACATGTGCTAGTCTAACAATTTCATCAATACCCCGTCTTAATGAAATTACGACTAGGAACATTTTAGGAATAATATAAAAAGTGCAATTCGAATCTCATAATTATAATCGCATTATAATTTAATTCCATGGATTTTGTCTTTATGATTAATAATTAAATAATTAACAAATACACAAAGAGAAAGGATGCCTTTTATTGAATAATAATAATGTCATACAAATAAATTTACAACCAAAATAAATTGACTGTAAGGGCATAAACCAACAAGCCTTTCTTGTTTCACTGGAGACCATGAAACCTTCTCTTTTTCTTCGGTGTAAAGACTCTTTCTTGGAGCTTTTAAGGGTGACCTGATGACTCTTCTTGCTCATTGCCTCATCTTCGCTTAGCTCTTTCACAGTGGTGGTAGTCGTCATAGCTTTTGTTACTGTTGAAAGAGTATCAGTGACATTGTTTCATATCTCGGAGGCCTGAGAGATTTATAGAGTTTTTTCTGTTACTTGTAACTCTTCTTTACACTTTGGGTTCGTTAAACGTGAAACTTCAACTTTAGGGTACTGGACATTGGGGATTTGGGTATCATTGTCTGATTATGATATTTTAGGCTGTATTGTTTCAGTTGCAAGGGAGGATGCTATCTGGAGCAATTATAGCATTAGTTATAACTGGGGAAGCTTATGTCAGTACAGTGGATGAAGAGAGATTTTTTCCCCTTGGTTTCCTAAATCTATTACTCTTAATCCCCTTGGACCATTTTTTTCAAATTGCTGACTCTAGCTATGTTTACCATTTTTGAAAACCCAAGTTGTGTGTTCCATGCAATTCATAAGCATAAATGCAAGATTTTTTTACTTCAATTGGGATATGATCAATTAGGTATATAGATTTTGAATAAGAAACAATTTGACATTATTGTTGCTAATGGAGAGTGATTATATGAATAGTAGAGCAAGCATGAACTTCATAATCTTGATCTATATTTCATTATTTCGGTTTTTGTTTTGGTCCACCAGCTTGTTCTGATATCATTTTTTAGTAACCATAATAATAATAATAATGGTTATTATTATTGTAAGTTTTGGCTCTATCACCCCTGTTCGACGAGAGGGTAACCCAAAGCCACGTATCTTTGGATTGTGCCCGGAAGGTTGAGAAAATGGTCTTCTATTATTGTAACCATAAGTGCTTGTAATTATGAAAATGATTAAATTTTCCTAGTTTGGGCTCTAGAATGATGTTTTGAAACTAAATTGTTACTTGTTTACGTAGCCAGTGCAATCATCAATCGTCGTGGATTTAATAGTGAAGGTATAGTAGTTGTTACAAAGAGATTGCATGCTCAACATGGGAAAAGAAACTTGAAAACGTTAACTAGTTCATTTTCCTCTAACGATCACTACAAGAAAATAGTGAATTACAGACGGAAATTTCCGACGGCAGAAACCAATATCCCGTCGGTAAACAAACTTACCGACGGAATAAACCGACGGTAGAAACCGTCGGTAATTAGGCCGTAGCTAACTTCACCGATGACCCTTGTGCATACCGTCGGTAAACTTACCGATCGAAAAGGTTATCCGTCGGTATAATCAACGGAAAAGTTACCGACCGTCTAATATGCGCCGTCGCTAAAGTTACCGACCGGCGACATTCCCGTATGTAAATTTGTCATCATACAGTCGGCAAATGTACCGACGGTAAAATGTTCCGTCGCTAAATAAGTCAATATTACCGACGGAATATATTATCTTCCGTCGGTATAATAGGTTAGAATTACCGACGGCAATGTTGTATAGTTCCGTCGGTAAAATTTAAATTATAATTAAATATATAATTAATTATATATTTAAATTATAATCGTCTTATAATTTTATTAATAATATATATTTAATAAGATATAAATAATAAAAAAATTTAATTAATGAATTGAAATTAAAATATCTGAATTAATAATAAAAACGTTACATTACAATT
>JANQAP020000047.1:1560634-1619685 GCA_026874005.2 Erythroxylum coriaceum | reverse complement strand
TTTCCGTCGCTATGGTCTGTCGCAGATTTTGGGCTGAATTTTATCCTACAATAGGACCGACGGATTGATTGTCCGTCAGTAAAATTTTCTGTTCTCCGACGGATTATTTACGGACCGTCGGTAATCGGCGACGGACGTTTGGTCGTCGGTAATATTCCGACGCTAATTCGAAATTTTCTTGTAGTGGATGATGTTGAACAAGGAGGAAAAGCTGGTCCTTGCATCTTGGGGCTAAACCATGGAGAGAATAAGACAAGTGAAAGCTAGCGGTGATTACATACAAGAGGTTCGTAATATTATGTTTTCAAGAATTATGATACACGATGGACAACTTTTATTGATTAGAATTACTTAGTGTAATTTTGTAATTTATAGAATTTTATTATTTATAATGAATGTGCAAATTTCTTTAATTATATATATATGCATATATTTTATTTCTAACCATAATGAAAATTAATTAATTTAAAAAATAATATATTATATTAAAAATAAATAACATAAGATTATAATTAAAAATATAAATAGGACGATAAAATCAAACATATTTTTGTTTTTAATTTTTTATTAGAAATCTCAACTAAACATGTTCTTTTTTTCAATTTTTATATTACAAATTTCAACCAAACAGATTGTTTTAATTAAAAACAAATTCAAAAACTAGAAATAAAACTAAAAACCACAACAAAAAAATAGAAGTGGAACTAAACGACATCTTAGTTAGTGGTTTAATGTAGAGGTAAAATACTAGGACTTAGTTCGTTCTACTTTTAGTTTTTATTTTTATTTTTATTTTTAATTTAAATTCAGGTAAAAATTATTTGGTCGAACTTCTAATTGCTATTTTAGTTTCGGATTTCACAATTTAATAAAAATCACAAAAACCTAACTTCCTTTTTTGTTTTTGTTCTATTATTTAATTTATAATTAACTAAATATATGCTATTTAATTATTTAATATCAATTTATAATAAAAAGTATAAATAATATAATTTAATTATTCAATTTATTTTAATTTATGATTAATTTAATAAATATATTTTAAAATTTAAATATCTTGAAAATATATGAAATTAAATTAGTTATTTAAAAATAATTTTTAATATCAAATACCTAAGTACATATAATAAAATCAGTTTGATAATTAAGCAATATACTAATAAATAGATATTAGTTATAAATAAAATTTTACATATTACTTTGCTTAAATAACTATTTATTTAAATAAAATATAATAAATATTTGTTACTATTTACTTTTAAATATTGTATGAAAGATTAATATAAAATAATTTACTTGATTAATTTATAAAATCAAGATACTTTAAATTCATTTAATGTTTAATTATTTCTAGTAATAAAAGCATTTCTTTTAACAACCAAATGTGTTGTTGTCAATAAACAAGTAAAAAAAGTGCAAACTAAGGTATCATAATTGACGTCAAAATAGCCCACCCCCTGTCGATTTGACTGGAAGAATCATAATTGACGTATTACACCGCAATCTCGCCGAATTTTCTTAATCAATGCCCAGCTTCTATACATTCATGCACCGAGCTGATCGGGGCACGAACCATGAACAATGACACAGAGAATCGAGCTATCCTTGAGACAGGAACTAGCGACAAAGAGGTTCTCGTCGGTCATCTAGCGAAAAAAGTTAGAATTTGCAATCGAGAGGAAGACCCACCTCCATGTGAGAAATTATCTTATCGTGCGGTAGTCCTAGGCAGACAGGGTCAGGTTGAGGAGGAAACGATTTTGATTTGGCCAACTGAGGACTCGATAGATATTGAGGAGGGAGACATCTCTCTCATTCAAGGCGAATCCGGAGGAGGCATCATGCTATCCCCCACCCTTAAGTCACGACTGGATCAACAATGGGAACTAGCGGTCATCGTCAAATTAATTGGCCTCGTAGTGGGATCTAAATTGCTCTACTCCCAGCTGCACAGCATGTGGAAATCACGCGGCCCAATGAGAGTCGTTGACCTGGACCACAACTTCTTCCTGGTGAATTTCATCGAAGAAACTGACTTCCTTAATGCCTTAACAAGTGGTCCATGGGTCATCCTCGGGCACGCCCTGTCTGTGCAACGTTGGACCCCTGAATTTCGCACATCGCAAGGGAAACTCACTGGAGTTGTCGTCTGGATCCGATTCCCAGATCTGCCCATAGCAAGGTATCACCCACAAATCCTCACCGCATTGGGCAACTTAATCGGTAAGACAGTAAGAATTGATGAAAATACCTTACTCACCCAATGAGGAAAGTTTGCAAGACTCGCAGTGGAGATCGATCTAGAGATGCCACTTCAGTCCAAGGTGGATCTGGATAGGGAAACGCTACTAATCGCAATTGCCTCAAATCTGCTTCCAATGCGGTATGGTGGGACATGATGCAGGTACATGTTCGTCCCACCCGATCACCCACATCAGGCAAAACCAAATGTCGCACCACCTTGGAACTGCACCTTCCATGGAAGAGGGCGGGCAGCACGTCAATCCACACGAGACGTTGACGGAAAGGACAAGCAACTCCTACGGACCTTGTATTCAGGTCCAACGGAAACGTCCCTATCCATCAGCTAGATCTTCCCAACAGAATACCACACAATCTCCAAGAGTCAATCCTCATGGCAGAGGATCTCGATTCTCTTTGTTGTCAGCTGTTACAAATATGGGAGGATTAACGATCAAAATGCCAACGTTCTTCTCATCTGGTTATGATCCAGAACCAAGTCGAAGGCCTCCGTCAGTCTTTAAGGGAGCGGATGGGCAATCTTCTGGGCCGCGCACATATGGTACGCCCGGTAAGGCCAAGACCGGGCCCAAAGGAAAGGACGAAGCCCAGTTGGATAAAAGGGAAGTTTCTGGACTCATATCAATCCCATTTAGGAAAGGACTGGATAATGATGTTAGTATCCAGTCCCTGAATCGCCCCATGGAACCCCATCCAGTAGTCCAAATTAGTTCCCCGTCTGAGCTCATTTGTGACTAACATGCAGCATCGGAATTGTAGGGGGCCGAGCTGGACCAGCCCAAGGAGGACCATATGAATATAGAAGAACCCTATTTTCATAGCACACAACACCATATACTCCCACCGACTAAGCCTCCAGATATTCGAGCAGAGGACATAAGGATGGAAGATAATACAACGTCAATTGGTGCGGTAGATATAGTGCCACATACACAGGTTGCCATCACTGAAGCTGGGTGTTCCCCTACTTAGGTGACATCTCCGGTTTAGGAAAATTTCCTATTTCCATAAGTATTTTTATGAAGATCCTCATTTGGAATTGCCAAGGGGCTGGAGGGGCACAATTCATTCCTATCGTGCAGAATTATTTTAAAATTCATCGACCATGGATGGTGGTGTTAGTTGAAACTCGAATCAGTGGCGAATGAGCACTGGCAGTCATTCGAAAGATGGGTTTTAAAAATATGTTTCGCATTGAGGTCGATGGATTTGCTAGGGGCAACTGGCTGTTATGGACAGATGACCTGGAAGTTACCCTTATGATGGCTCATCAATAGTTTATTCATATGAATATCCAGTATGATTTTGTTACTTTTGCCATTACTGCTATCTATGCTAGTCCTCAGGCTGCTACTAAAAAATGCTATGGTCTTACTTGCAATGGATTGGTAGCATCGTCAAATTACCCTGGATCATTGGAGGTGATTTTAACGCTAAATTGGCCAATAATGAAAAACAGGGAGGTTCGAATACTACTGCGATTGTGAATAAATGATTCCAAGATTGTGTGCAATATTGTGGTCTACATGACCTAGGGTATATTGGGTCAAAATATACTTGACGTAGGGGGACCATACAAGCTAGACTGGATCGTGTCTTATGCTCTTTGAATTGGATGGAAAATTTTCCCTATGTGACTAATACCCACCTTCCTTTCTTAGGGTCAAACCATAGACCTCTGTTAGTTACATTCGATAGTAACGTCAGAAATGAGAACACCACTCCAGTGTTTCATTTTCAATCCGCTTGGCTTACTCATGTTGATTTCGATAGATTAGTGGAGGATCACTGGTCTACGACAGTGTCTGACTTCCGTAGTTCGTTAGAATCGTTCTCCACGAAGCTCATACGATGGAATAAGAGCAAGTTTGGTAATATTTTTCATTGGAAGAAACAACTTCTAGCAAGATTGGCGAGCATTCAAAAGATCATGGACATAGAGAAGTCAGATTCACTGAGGGCATTAGAAGAACGACTACAAAGAGAATTAACTCAAGCCCTCTGTGAGGAGGAGATTTATTGGAATCAACAATCCTGAAGTGTTTGGCTCTCTCAGGGAGACCGCAATACCAAGTTCTATCATACATTAGCCCTGGAGAAACGGAAGAAATTGCGGATAACTCGCTTATTTGACAATGATGGACAGATGATTATAAGTCCTACGCGCATGCGACAATTGGCGAAGACTTATTTCGAAAATTTATTTATAGAACATAATGACATAATGTCCACATTTCCAATTTCTGAGGCTTTTCCCCCTCTCACGGAGGAGGCACTTCTGACACTGTTTGCTCCAGTTCTTGCAGTCGAAATCTGGACAGTACTCTTTGACATTAATCCTAATAAAGCCCCAAAGGCTGACTGGTACAATGCGTCCTTTTTTCAATAAAAATGGGAAATGGTGGGACCAGCTGTCATAGCCTACATTCAAAATATCTTCCATTAAGAGAGATGGGACCCCGAGGTGAACAAAACCATCTTGGTATTAATTCCCAAAGTCCACTCTCCGGTCTCCCTCTCTCAGTTCATGCCTATCAGTTTATGCTCGATCCTATACAAAATCATCTCGAAAGTGATTGTCAACCGGCTGAAGCCTCATCTTGATTTATTATTTGAGCAAACACAATGTAGCTTTGTCCCCGGTAGACATATCATGAACAACATTATAATAGCTCAGGAGGCCATTCATTCAAGAAGACAGAAGAAAGGAAAAACCGGTATCCTGGCAATCAAAGTCGATTTAGAAAAAGCATATGATCGCCTCAGTTGGGATTTCATTAATGACACGTTATAGGACCTCGGAAAAAAAGTCCCTTTAGCCACTCTCATCATGACTTGTATCTCCATGGTTTCCATGCAAATCTCATGGAATGGAACCCTTTCTGATCAATTTACTCCTATTAGGGGAATAAGACAAGATGATTCATTATCGCCCTACATTTTCGTGCTTTGTATGGAAAGGCTCGAACACTTGATATCAAATGAGGTCCGCAAAGGTAATTGGAAACCATTTTATCTGAGCCGCAACGGGCCGCTCATATCACACTTTTTTTTACCGATGATCTGATCCTTTTTGCGGAAGCTTCGTCAACACAAATACAAGTCATATTATGGGTGTTGGACTCTTTCTGTCGGGCCTCAGGGCAACTAGTCAGTAACGCTAAGACCAAAATCTTTTTCCCCAAGAATGTCTATCGGGACACTGCACGCACCCTCAGCCAAGAAACCCAATTTACTTTCACTAATAACCTGGGTAAATATCTTGGTGTGCCACTGATACATGAGTGTACCTCAAGGAGAACCTATCAGTATATTCTGGACCGAGCCCAGAAGAGACCTACAGGATGGAGTGCTCTGGAACTCTCTCTCGCAGGGTGAGTCACATTAACCCAATCAATCATCTCGTCTCTTTCGATATACACTATGCAAACAATGCGATTACCACGACAACTTTGTGACGACTTGGAGAAGCTTATGAGAAATTTCATTTGGGGTAACCATCTTGGAAGGACGACAATGCATTTGATTCGTTAGGAGGAGGTCTGTCGTCCCAAAAACGTCGAAGGATTAGGTATTAAGAAACTTCGCACCATATACGATGCTTTTCTTACTAAGTTAGGTAGGACAGTGCTCACAAATCCTAATGATCTAGGGGTTTAAATCCTCTGCGCCAAATATAAAGTCAGCGATGGCTGCATCCCTCTATTAGTAGACAGACAAGGGGCCTCGCTTGTGTGGCGAGGGATTGCAGCTACATGGACGTATGTTTGTCATGGCATCAAGTGGTGCATTAGAAATGACCATAGGGTCTAATTTTGGTTAGATGAATGGGTTGGAGATTGGGGTCCACTGTTAACGATCTCGGCATCTCCACCATCGGATAATATGATCCTAGCTTCAGTTCAGGATATGGTCTATGAGATGGCACCTGGAACTGGACCCAATTTCAACAATACCTTCCCTCGATAGTCTGCATGACCATTATGGCCATTCCCCCCCCCTCCCCCACAACGATAGGATGGAGGAGGACAGTACAGTGTAGGGACCTGATAAAAACGAAAAGTTTACGGTCAATTCTGCTTACGATCTCATTGAGGGATCTTTAGAGGCAGAAACTAGTCGCATTTGGCACTTGATTTGGAATTGGCCAGGTCCACAATGGATTCGATCGTTCCTTTGGCTTATGACCAAAATAAACTGCTTACAAACAAAGAGCGTATGACTAGGCATATCTCAATGGACTCTAAAGTCCCTTTCTGTAATCAGAAGAGACCATTTTGCATGCACTCAGGGATTGTCGAAGGGTCTCTTACTTCTGGCAACAATTATCTATAGCGGGGCTCGATACTTCCTTTTTTCACATGACTCTTGATTTGTGGTTGCTTACTAACCTTGGCCACCCGCACCAAGGCTAGCGTTTTGAGTGGGCGATCATCTTTGGCACCGTATGTTGGTATGTATGGCAGTGGCATAATAAAAGCATTTTCGAGGAGGCGTTTCACTGGTCCGTTGATGGAACCAGGATAGTTTGGACTATGTCGACTGGATAGAGAAGGCGAAGGGAGTGACAGGCCAAGCCATTCCAATAGTGGGGTTACCAATGGGCACACTAATTGGTTGGACTCGACCACCGGAAGGTTGGATAAAAATTAACACAGAGGGGCAGTTTAGTATGGATCCGGCATTGGTACAGCTGGAGGTTTACTTAGAAATAGTACGGGGTACTCGTGTGGTGGTTTCCTACAGCGCATTGGGATCTGCTCAGCTTTAAATGCTGAACTTAGTGGGGCCCTCACGGGACTACAGTTGGCATGGAACTTGGGTTACCGTCAAGTGGTATTAGAGACAGACTCGTTAGAGGTTATTAATATCCTCTCTTCTTCTCACCTATTGTCTTTTGATATGCCTCAGGCGATCCGGGGCCTTCGGGAGATGTAGGGGCAAGCGTGGGTTATCCAGCTGCAGCATGTTTACAGGGAAGGCAATTGGTGTGCAGATCAGCTGGCGTACTTAGCTTCGTTTACAGCTCCGGTAACTTACATCCTTAGCGATATACCTGAGCAGTGTATTTGTTTTCTTACACAAGACATACAAGGCACTTTGTTTCGCAGAAGTTTGTGATTGTCGACTGTAATCTTATTTTCTATTTTTAGTCCTTTTGTATACAAAAAAAAAGAAGTGCAAACTTAACAGAGATGGCTAGAGAGAGAATATACTACTTCTCTCTAAAATAAAGTTAGTATGTTTTTCTTTTTCCTCCTTAATTCGCATTTAACCTCATCAACCTGTTAGCTCTTTGCTTCAATTCATTTTCCTATTTCCTTTTCTTTACCTCCTTCCTAACCTAAACCATACACCTCCCTTTCCTTATTACTCCTACCCAGAAGCTCACAAATGGATAAAGGTCCAATTTTGTCTATTTTTAAGGAAGGTTTTGTCCGCCCCCTTTATTAATTTTCAAATTCCTTCTAACAAACTCAAAATTTTTCCATTATAAGCATAGGAAGCTCTAGAGGCTAGGAAATGGAAGAATTCCCATCTTTACCCTTGTCTAACTCATTAGCCTTTATCTCTAAAAAGCCCCAAAGTAATAGCTGAAAAATTAAGGAGCAGTCATTAGTGGAGAAAACGCTAAACCTCTCTTGAACTAATGCCAAATAGTTAGGGAAAAGCATGGTGGCATCCTAAAATTCAGCCCTCCCAAGACAATTGATGTAAGAAGCTTGGTGGCCCTAGACAAAGATGGAACACGTAGTTGATTTCTTTATTAGGAAGTGCCCTCCTTTCACTATTAGCAAAAGTTGGAGCCTGCAACAATGGAAAAAATAGTTTAAGAGAATTGCATCTTAATAGGTGTAGATTATATTATATTTTTTAAAAGTATTTCTTAAATGATTATCATGTGTATAGGCTTAGAATTGTGTTATTGTTAATGTTTGTATGTATTCTAAGTGCTTGTTTAGTTTAGACCAAAAATTGGATCTTAAATTTATGTTTCAAAATGTGTTTGATGTAATTGTGAGTGTTGGAAGTCAAGAAATTGAAGAATGAAGAAGATAGAGGAAGCTTGAAGGTGTTATGATTGTGCATAATTGAGCATAATTGTGATAGAGGTTGAACAACAGGAAGCACGATCGTGATAGAGGCTTTTTTAGGTGCGAGTTTTTTTTCGTTTTAAAGGTTCAGGGCTATTTTTGGAACTGAATTAAGTGGAAAAACCCTATACACAACCCCAAAACCTTAATGAACTATTTAAGAACTTAAGAAGCACAAAAAAGAGTAATAGACATGAATCAAAAGTGGTGTGAACAAGAAGAGTATCAGGAAATTCCAACATTCCAAATCAAGGCGTCAAACAGAATTTTCTCTTTTCATTTTAGTTTCTTTCATTATCTTTGATATATAATGAATCTATAAGATGTTTAACTTGTCTATAGAGTTCTAAAATCAGATTAGGTATTATTTTGGAATTATTTTGTAACTTGATTTATTGTTGATTAAACTTGACAAAAAATCGAGAGAGTGAGTCAAAGTAATCAGTGTTAGATTGTATAATGAGAGTTAGAAATTTAATAGACCCATAATTATCAAATTAACGATCAATCAAAGAATGATTTTGGATGTGAAATTGATTATCTAATAGATAGCTTCGTATCTAATTGAATAAGTTAGGGTTAGTTTTGTGAATCGAGAGATTGCAAATCTAGAAATTTTGAATTCAATTTGGGTTTATTAATTAGATCTCGAGAGAGAGTAATCCATAAATTTAGAAATCTAGGATCAAACATATAAATTGAATAAAAAATATTAAAGGAAATATATTAAGGAAAGAATAGTTCCTAAGTTATTCAATCTTGATCAATCCACTAATTTCATTGTCAGCTCACTATTATTTAATTATTTGTTTTAATTTCTACTATTTATTTTCATTCAAATCACATTCTGAATACCTTATACAAAGTTAGGTTCAAATTGTTAGCTTTTGTATAATCCTCGTGGGAATGATAACCTCTTATACAACAAGATACGATCCGTATATTTGTAGGTATTGAGAGTTTTATTACTAGATATAAAACTTGTTTAACACTTATTTTAAAGGAATGTGATATTTTTCAAGTTTGAAACTTTCAATTATGCCAAAGAAATCTTAGGGTTGGGATTATGACATATATAAGATAACCCTCTATTCCTACAATTCTAGGTTACCAAGAATAAGATTAGAGAATATTAAACACACTAACTTCCCAATTTGGATTAATTTACATAGAGTTCCTTTAAAATACTAGTCCATCAAAGGACTTAGCATGTTAGCAAACTTCATAGGCAAGCCACTAAGCATAGATGTCATCACTACTCAAAGGCTTCGATTTGGATATGCAAGAATATGTGTTAGCATTGATCTGGGTAAAGAACTTCTAAATTTCATTCCTATCATATGACTTAGGGACGGGGACAGGAAGACATGGTTAGGGTAGCTTATCACTGGAAGCCTTTTTTAAAGTATTAAGGAAAAAATGGAAAGCAACAGGGAAAATATTTGCTTAAGGAGATTATTCAGAGTTGATGGGAATAAAGTAACCTTCTGAGGATATTGTTTAAAGCCTCCTATAAAACAGTATCTAAGGGAAAACCACCGAAAGCTCCAATGTTATAGTTTCTAATGAGTTTAGATGTCTAACAATCTAAAAGATAGGTGATGTAATAACTAAATAAAAAGTTTTTGAGCTCTCTAAAAAGATCAATGGTGAAATATCACTGGTTCAAGGAGAGGAAAATTTGGAACATTCCACTCAATATGAACCTATCATAATAGAAGCTACACCATTATTATGTGAGGATTTCAAGATTGATTGAGGAAATTAGAGTGAAAAAAATAGGTCTAAAGGACTTAAACTCTTCACTTAAATATGTCATTAATCTTTTGAAATGTTAGAGGTATTAATGGCTCCTCCAAACAAAAAATGTTGAAAGATTTTTTAGGATAATAAACTAGTAATGATTGGATTATTAGAGACTAAGCTATGATTAAATAAGCTTTCTAATTGGAATGTCTTTAGAAGGCAACAGTCTATGATTTCCAATCATCAACAACATCATTTTGGTAAAGTGGTAGCTGCTTTTGATAGTAGATCAATTAAAGTCCAAATGTTTCTTGCCATGTTTCAGCTTATTTGACCATCAATTTATGGATACCAAGTTGTAAAAAACAATAATTTAGTTCCTAAATTTTCCTACAAACTGTTCTAAAAGTAACTAAAAAACTTAACATCTCTATCTGAATTTATGGTTTTAAGAATTGCATACAATATAACAATCTACTTGAAAAATAACCTCAGGAATGTAGGATATATCATTAGTTCTCTGATATGCAATGGAATGTGACATCTTTAAAAACCTATCCATCACGATAAAAGCATAGTCCTTACCATTCCTAGAATTAGGTAACCCTAAAATAGAACCTACTAAAAGATCTACCTATGGTTCACTAGGTATAGGTGCCCCCTCCTTATACAACTCTCTAATAAGTGATTTTTTAAAGAACTACAAGGCAAAGATAGTGTATTTTATATAAACGGGTACCTTTCATGCCTATAGGACCTCCCAAAATCTGAAGTCTCACATGCTTTAAACATATTATCAAATTTAAGATCATCAATAAAAAAATCCCTAGTATGCTCAAAGCTTATCAATTTAGTATGCACAATACTTAATAAAGCATGTCTCCTAGTTAATGCTTCAATTACCAAATTTTCCTTACATTGCTTATACTTTACAATATAAAGAAACGTTTTCATAAAGTCCACGCACTTGGCGTGTTTCTCACTAAGCTTACTTTAATATTAGATATACTTTAATGAATCATGGTCCATATGTAGCACAAACTCCTTAGGCCATAAGTAGTATTGCTAGGTTTATATAAATCTAGCTAATGCTTACATTTCCTTATTATAAGTTAGGTAATCAAGATCTCCTTATTAAACTTCCCATTAAAATAATTTATTTCTTTTCTATTTGCATCAATACCACTCTAATTCCTACACCTGAAGCATCATAATCAATTTCAAAGGTATTAATAAAGTTAGGTAAAGTTAATGGAGGAGTCAAACTCAACTTCTCTTTTAATAGTCTCTCTCGTTCTTCACCCCACTTAAACTCTATACTCTTTTTCATCATGTGTCTTGATCGGGTTATTTCGATGTATGTAAGTTTTAATTAATTAACCTCAATAATTCTCAAGCACATGGGTTATTCGTGTAATACCTAAGGTGTCGATCTCACGAGGAGGGATAATTTAATCCTAAAATCTAAGGCCAAAATAAATCACAGAAATTTAAAATGTAACAAAACTAAAACAAGAATTCAATTGAATCAATTCAAGAATCAATCACAAAAATATTAACAATTTAGCAATTGCAACTCACACTCAAGAATCAACCTAAAGAACTACCAATTGAAGAAAGGGAATTTTACCTATCTTTAATGCTAACCTAAGCAATTATGAATTACTAGATTATTAGTTCTAGATGATCCTAGAGTTGATTACTCTCTCTTGATTTATAATCATTAACCCTAATTTATAAACCCTAATCAGATTATGGAAGTTGCAATTTCTCAATTAACAACCTATCCAAAACCCTAATTAGATTTGAAGTTGTCTAACAAACTATCGGAAACCTATGCATGATCTTTCTTAACATAATTTACTGATTTGATTTAATTCTTGTTCTATTAAATCACCTAACTCTAGTTAGCCCAATTTAATTATTTTTCATTCGATTCTCCCTCTCAATTTATCACTGAATTATGCAATTGTAGAAATTAAATCATAATAAATCTGGTAAAATATAAACAATCAATTTTCATTAAATCAAAGATAAAACTCCGAAGGTGAGTTTAGAATATCATCAACATCCAAAAATCCTATCATCAATTATTATTCCAATTCTATACAATAATAAAATTGAAATTAATAAGAAATACGAAATTGAATGGACGACGGGAGGTAGTGATGTCGGGAAACTCCTGATCCGGGAAGTACATCGAGTCAGCATCTTCTCCTCTTCTCTCTTCCTTCTTCTCTTTTTCTTTCTCGAGATAATTCACTCTTGGGTTTCTCTCAAAAGTAGCTAATGAAAAAGCTCTCTCTTTCTGTTCTTCTTGTTCTATTTATGTTCTTTTGTGTTTAGGGTTGAACTAGGGTTTTTTAGAGTCAGAAAGGTCTAAAAAATCCCTTGAAATGTAAAGTTTGGGAGTGGTTGTACGTTTGCCTGATGCAGGTCACGATTGTGGCTTACATCCAAGCTTTCTGTCACGTTTGTGGCCTTTTGTGCCATAATTGTGGGCTGTTGTTTCGGCCCGAATATCTTCCGAAACTTCTTTATTCTTTGATATTGACCCTAAAACACTAGTAAACACATTAAGCTACCTCAAAAGCATAATATGTACTAACCCTTAAAACACTTAAAAACACAAATAATTAACAAAATAACACAATCCTAACCTAAACACATACTAAATAATCGAATTAATGGATAAACATATATCAAACTATGCCCTAAAATATGATATAATTTACACTTATCATGTCTTCACCATCTCAATCAATTGTATAATAATTATAGTATAGTTCTTAACAAATTGCCTATAAAAACTAGCTAACCAATAAAAACTCCTAACATCACTCGTGGTTTTAAATGTTGGTCACTCTCTAATAGCCCTTACTTTTGCCTCATCTACTTCTATACCTTTTATACTCAACTTATATCTAAGAAAAAAAACCTATTTAGTTCAAAAGGTACACTTCAAATTCTTACCTAAGCCTATATAAAGTTTTGATCAAATACTTAACATACTCATCTATGGTCTTATTATAGAGAAGAATGTCATCAAAACATATGTTGATTGCAAGTAAAAACTACTTGTTTAACACTGAAAACCACAAATATACAGGTCTTTACTTGTGGCAAAAAGCGGATATCGTCCCACAGAGATTGTGTTTAAGCACCACTTAATTCAAGTTGTGCTTTGTTTAAGACTCAAATTCAAATGATTGAAACTGGAGATTTGTAAAGTGAAAATTTTAACAAAACAGAATTAAACTGAGTAGTCACACAGGTCATAATGGAAATCCATCAAGAGAATTAATCAAGTTATGAAAGAAGGGATTTTACCTATCATTAATGCTAATCTGTCTATTTATGTGTTTATGGGGTTTCGATTTTAGATGGTCATAGGGTTGACTACTCTCTCTTGAGTTATAACTATTAAACCCTAAATTGCAAACCCTAATCGAATTATGGAACTTGCAATCTCTCAATTCACAAATTACCCATAATTCTAATTAGTTCTCAAGCTTTCTATTAAACAATTAGGTCTTACACAGGATCTCTCTCCATAAAATTACCGACTAGATTGATTAAGTGGTCAATTAGGTCGCCTAACTCTCATTAATCCGTTCTAATCATTTTTATCCAGCTCACCCTCTCGGTTTATTATCTAAACATACAAATACATTAATCAATCACAACACCTAAACCAATAAACATAAAATAACTAAATCAATATTAACTCAAGGTAAAATCCCGAAGGAAAGTTTAGAACATTATCAATAGCTTGAAATCCATTTTCAGACAATCCATATCAACTTTATACATTTAAATGAAAAAGGAAATGATGAGGAAATGGAACTTACGTTGACAAATTGGGAAGACAGCAGCATCGGAATACCACCTGATCTAGGGAGCAGTCACGTCAAGATCCAGTTCTTCTTCCTCCTTCTTCCCGTTCTTCTTCTCTCTCTCTACTTTCTCTCTCTTTTTAGGGTTTCCAATGGAGGCTAATTGTAAAAAAATCCTTCTAGGGTTAAATCATAATGCTCTTATAGTCTTTTCTAATTAAGGTAACCCTAGTGTCTTTTTGGGGTCTGAAATGTTCGAAACGTCCCTCAAAAACTCAAATCTAGAAGAGATCTTGCATCGTTATGCCCGTAGGCCACGGTCGTGCTTGTTTGACTCTTTGTCATGATCATGGTAGATTCCCCATGATCGTGTCCCTGTGTTTGAGCTTCTGTGTTAGTGCTTCTGTCATGATCATGGCCTGCCTGCCATGATCGTGGCCCTATGTTATTGCCCAAGTCTTTTCTGATTCTCCTCTGAATGCCCTGAAACACTAACAAACTCATCACAACATCTCATATATATAAAATTAAAGCTCAAATACATGTTCTCATGCAAAAACACTTAAAACACAAATATTTATGAACTAACACAATTATAACCTAAGCACATTCTAAATAATCAAATCAACAACTAAACACACGCCAAACTATCCACTAAAACATAATGCAATCTACAGCTATCAACATCCCCACACTTAAGCATTTGCTTGTCCTCAAGAAAAAAAATCAAATACAACCAATAAAATTCTATCACTTCATTTTCACAATGATTAAAGCATGCAATCCCTTAAACTTTGGTCAACTCAGCATCAAGCTACTACACACATCATAACTAATTTTCATTGGTTCACATAAGCAAACTTAACTTATGAAACCATCACTTAAAGATAAGTATAAACTCAAAATGAACCTTTCTTATATACTTTACTGATTTCTCTCAAGTATTTGATGGTTAATGTTTCGTTCAAACTTCCTATAGGAAACTACACTATCATAGGCTTGCTAATACACCAATTCTCCTGCACAATGATTACATTCTAAGATAGATCAAAAGGACTTTGTTTCGGGTTGTAATGTGGCTAGGGTTAAGGTGGGTCAAAAACGCTTTAGGGGTTTATCACAAGCATTTATAAACTACTAAGTGTACAAAGGAATGGCAAAGATAAACTTCTAAGATATGTAAATGGATATGATTACTACTATGCACTTATTGATGCTACTACATGTTATTCCTTTTTCTTTTCTTTCTTTTCTTTTTCTTTTTCTTTTTTATTTGATTTTGTTCTTTTCTCTCTTTTTTCATAACAAATAAATAATGAAAAGAAAACAGCAACTATATGCAATGTGCTCTAAGAAGAAGTACTAAAATATGCTCAAATCATCTCAGAAAGGAAAAAATTGTAGCTAAAGATTCCAAACTAAAGTTAGCACTTAGCACTCTATTAACTTATGAATGGGAAAGCTAATGGGGTTTGTGGGTTTTAAAATGGGGTGATTTCAAGAAACAAAAGGTTAAAGGCTCAACAAGGCTAGCAAAAGATAATAAAAGGGTAGGTCATTTAAGCCAAGGGTTAAAACAAAACAGGCCTTAATCATTTCTATCTAGCATACATCCAGTATATTTAAACCGATTCAAAGCAAGTCCTGAAGGTAATTACCTAAGGAAGCATCACACAAACAAGGAAATGAAATGACTATAAAATGGAGTCATAAAGGCTCAATTCCTCACATAGGCTCAAATAAAAATTCATTATGCTTCTATACACTACCTTATTTCTCAAGTGTCAAGTTTTGAGTAAGCTTATGCAGCCAACTACTTTCATCACTCTATATGATTCACTCTCCACTCAAGTAGCTTAATTGAGTTCACGCATGCATTCAATCTCATTCTAACTAGCATGATGGAATCTCAACACATTCATCACAAAAATTTAAATGTAAGGGAAATGATACACCTAATATTAACAACATAACATGCCTCCTAAATGACATGCAAAAATGCAAACACAAATGCAAAGACTACCTCCCCACACTTGAACAACACATTGTCCTCAATGTGAGAAGGAGACATACAAACACCCAAGAGGGAGAAATCAAACACAATATATAAAAAGCAAAAACAACAGTAGGAACTAAATGGGTTAGAACATGAACTCATGGTGATTGAGGCAGGGATGGTGTCGGAAGTGGCAGTTGTGTGCCTTGAGCTTTGAAGTATCGATGAATTTGGTGTATACCCTGACTCTAATGTCGTTGTGTGCCAGCCATCTCCTTCATTATCCTAAAGTTTTCTGTAAGTGTGGCTGTAAGTGTTTTAGTGTTGTGGAAATTGCATGGAGCACCTTCTTACAACTGAGTTCTTATATTTCTTCTTCCTCTTCTAACTCCTTGTTAATCGAGTCCTCTTCTGACTGTTGAGGTGGTGTTGCGCTAGAACTCGCCTGACTAGCCCTGATCTTCATATGAGATTTTTGGCTGATGTTTCAGATCCATGTCCATACAATCCATATTAACTTTATACATTTAAATGAAAAAGGAAATGAAGAGAAAATTGAACTTAGGTGGATAAATTTGGAAGGCAGTAGCGTCAGGATACCACCTAATTTGGGGAGTAGCAATGTCGGGATCCACTTCTTCTTCCTCCCTCTTCCTTTTCTTCTTCTCTCTCTCTCTCTTCTTTCTCTCTCTTTTTAGGGTTTCCCAATGGAGGCTGAATGTAAAAATCTCCTTCTAAGGTTACATCATAATGGTTTTATAGTATTTTCCAATTAAGGAAATTCTAGTGTCTTTCCACAGTCTGAAATATCTGAAATGTCCTTCGAAAACTCAAATCTAGTAGCAAACCACATCTGTCTGCGCACTGGCCACGATCATGGTTTGGCTCTCTGTCACAATTGTGGTAGATTCCCCATGATTGTGTCCCTGTACTCTAGCTTCTGTTACGATCTTCAGGCCATTATCGTGGGCCTATATTGGTGCTTTTGTCATGATCATCGCCTATCTGCCACAATCGTGGGCCTGTGTTGGTGCTTCTGTCACGATCGTGGCATGCCTGCCAAGATCGTGACCTTAGGTTATTGACCAAGTCTTCTCTAATTCTCCTCCGAATGCCCTGAAATACTAATAAATTCATCACGGCACCTAATATATATAAAATTGAAGCTCAAATACATGTTCTCACCTAAAAAACACTTAAAACACAAATATTTATGGACTATCACAATTCTAACCTAAGCACATACTAAATAATCAAATTAATAACTAAACACATACCAAACTACCTACTAAAACATGATGTAATCTACAACTATCAATATACAACTAAAAACTTGCCTAAAAATTCATTTAAAAATAGGTCATCAATCTTATAAAAGTACTAGATATATTAGTCAAACTAAAATGTATTACTAACCACCCATACAATTTATGTCAATTTCTAAATGCAGTTTTCTACTCATCTCTTTCTGTAATCCTAATTTGATAGTACTTAGATTTTAAATCAATCTTAAAGGATAAATAAGCACCAAATAACTCATTAAAAATATCATCTAAGCTAAGAATATGATATCGATTCTTCGCAATAATTTTGTTAATGGTACAAAAACTACACACATTGACAAAACATGAATAACATTTGGGATAGACCCTCCCTTAAATAGCCTTCTCCAAAAATTCATGCTCTTGTTTTTGTATCTCCTCCAAATTTGTTTGATAGATTGGTTACTTTGAAATTTACACATTTGAAATGAAGTCAATTTGGTGTGAAATCCCTCACATAGGTGGCAATTCACTTAGTATATCCTCTTATAAGAGATTCTCAAAAACTCAAAGAAAGAGACACAACATCACTAGGAAAAGTAACATTCATATTAAGTTCATAAGAACTAAAAGATTCTTTATAAATAAGAAAAGGCATATAACACTTAGCTAAGAATGCATTTATCATATCCTTCACTCTTAATACAATGCTTACACCTTTCTTCTTATTTATCTCTTATTTTTGCTTTTCCTAAAGTAATTGAAGTTTTCTTAGATTTTTGCTATAATTTATTTTCCTTCACTCTTTTTTTCTCACTCTTATATATCTTTAGATGATGTTTATAAACTTGCTTTATGATAATAGAGCAAGAGTGATTGGTTTTCTATTTATAGTAAAAGAATATATATATATATATATCCCAATGGAAAAAGAAACCATCATTTTTTTTTATTCTAACCTTCCCGTTCTTATTCAACTATTGTAAGTTGTATATTTTAAGGTGTTTGGTGGTTAGAAGCCTTAACTTCTCTTCGAACTTCACACTATCCACATTAGCATTATTTCCTCCACTTATAATCATATTACACATCCGATCCTTAATGAAAAACTTAGTATGAAAAATAAATTTCCTTTGCTCATTCAGTTCATCTTCTCTAACTTTTAAGCTCAGTTTCCTCCTAGTGACCAACATCATTTCATAACTTGGATCTCTTAATGCACTCCTCGTCACTAGCATCCTTTAAGTTAGGCATCTTATCCTTTTCCCCTATTTTACTCTTATACACATACTAACCATGACATTGAGATGTAATATGTCATTTTTCCTAAGTAGCTAAAGCACTTAATGTCTCAATTTATAATTGTAGAAGTAGATTCAATCTTAAAATTGTCTCTATTAGGTGCCTACACTTTTGGTTTAGTTACTTCACACCTAGGTTTTAGAGTCATGTCCTCCTTTTTGCTTCAAAGTTTGTTTCCTAATCAAGAACCTACACTAGACACACCAAAATGGTTAGTAGGCTTTCTTTTGAACTTTCTCTCTACCTTTATAGATATATGCACCACATCCTCTAACTCCTTATAGTGATGTAACTCCACCATATTAGTAATTTTGAAGTTTAGGTCATAAATAAATTAATCCATTTTTTCCTCTCTATCTTCCTCCGTATTTATCCTAACCACTGAAACCCTTCTTCTCCTTGTAATACTCCTTTCCACTCCTAGAACCTTGAGTTAAAGCTTACAACCTTTGGTAGAGCTCCCCATATAGGAACTTAGCATAAATCATTTCCTTATCATTAACTTCATTTCCTTCTAATTTTTAATAAGCAGCTCTTAATTCCTCCAACTATTGAGAATTTATTGATCCCACCAATCCACCATTTAGTCATTAAACTCCGCAATACCTAGTTTAACCTTTTTCTCTTTCGATGACTTATAATAACAAAAAACTAGCTTCACATGCTTCTCCCAGTTTAAGTATGCATCTAGATTTATCTTCCTTATGGTATTTCCATCTTAATACTACCCATATTATTATCCACCTTTTATATACTCCCTTTCATATTCTACACCAAAACTGGCCCCTCCTAATCTCCTCATTGTTCATCATCTTCATCCTCTATTACCCATTAGTTTTAGCACTCCTAAATAGTTGGCAATACCCTTAACTCTATCATTCCCATCAAAGTCATCTACTTTAGCAATTGCAGTTTGATCATGTTTTAGTCCGATTATGACCACCTTATGTCTCTCCAATTTATCTCTAACTTTACTAAATTATTGCATAAGTTGCTCAAATTAGCATTGGATAATGTTTATAAATGATTTCTTATCCACTCCCACTCCCACTCTTTCCTCTTTTCTTACTTCTTTATCTTTGGATATGATTATGCTTTAGGTGTGAGTTATATTTCACCTATAAAAAATTCTAATAAAAAAAGCAACCCTCATGTGTTTGTTTGAAAGTTTCACTTAACTTATAACCTAAACTCTTGACTAAAGTTTCTTTTCAAACTAGAAAATCTAATTTAAGAAGATGGTTAAATACTTCTAAAGAAACAAATTTGGATAAAAAGTAAATAAAGAAACAAAAATAGAGGCAAATGGATAAGAAAACTTAAAATTATAGGGAATTTATAGAACCTAATTAAATTCAACATAAAAATGCAAGAAAGAATTGAAAAAATGAATTAATGGTAATAAGAGCAAGAATAACTAGTTAACTAGAATAATTGAACCTAGAGTACAAAGACGCTAGAATATTAAAACGTAAGCAATGAAATCAAAAATAAATATGAATATAAAGATGTGCTTTAATATCAAATTTTAATATGACCTTCACTAACAGTGCTAATAAGATTTGATATCAATATGATATAACATAAGTGAATTTACCAAAAAATAGGTTGATTCATCACTACAAAAATGAAACATAACAAGAAAGATATGAATCACCATACTTTATAAGAAGAAGGGATTGGGAAAGACAAGATGCTAGAGTTTTGATTACCTTCAGCAATTTATAAGATCATGAATACTTTAGAGGACCTTGACTAAGAGCACTCTAAAATATGGAAGAAAACTCTTCAACAATTTTTAATAATTAATAATAACGTATCCTCTCAACTACAAGCATAAATAAACCTCTTATATATATGATACCCTTAAAACTAGAGTTTTTAAAAAATAAATAACCATTTGGAATATCAAAATCCTAGTTAGTTATAACTCGAGTCTAGCACTAGTCTTAGATAATAGTAACATTAGTTTTGTTATGTTGCCACTACAATATAAACTAAAGATGAGTCTGATGCTAGTTACAAGTTAAAACATTGGTTTGCTTCTAGAACATGATGTGTGATATAGATATATGTATAAAATGAAACGCAAAATAATACCAAAGAAATCAACTGGAAATGTACCTATGATTTCCTATAGTATAGCTCAATAAATCGAGTGTCGATCCTATGAAGACTAGAATTAATAATATTAATTATCTTCTTAATATCTAATCTTAAAAAATTAATGATAGGTTAAAATAAAATAAACAAAACCAATTTAAATCACTAAATTAAAGAAATGAATAAGCTTAAAGCAATCACAAATAAGTATGATCTAGGTATACTTCCCCCAAAACTTTTCCAATGCCTTTAATTTATCTTGACTTAATGAATGATCTCAGTTCCTTAAATCAATATGAAGTCTAATTTTATCATTATTTTCTCTCTTGAGCAATAAAACTCCTATCATTAAGTTAATTGACTAAGATCTCTTTCTAATAAAAACTTATAAGTATCGATTTCTTTGTTTTGTGAATTCCTATGATAAGTTTAATCCTAACCTAAAAGAATTATATTACCCTATCTTTAGGGTTCCATACAACTCTCATGATATATATTATGATCCATCCATACAAATAATCTCTTAATCCAATTGTTATGAAATCTAAAATTTAATTAAAACATAGATAAATTTTAAACAGATACAATACAATCATAAATAATTCTCAAAAAAGAAAACATTTCGTTGAATCAAGAATCAATTAAAAAATCAAGTCCTAGGGTCCATCCCACCTATATACATATCCCAATTAGTTTATAAAGATACAAATACAACATAAAAAAAACAACCAAAAAGAAAGAAAGAATTTTGAATTTTTATAGCTTAAATCTTGAAAAAAAAAGAATTTTGAATTTTCATTGCTTTAACCTTGAATGATCTTAATGAAACTCTTTTTTACTCTCTAAGAATTCTCTTTGCTTAATCGTAGTTGCTTTAATCAACTCCTAAATGATGTTTTGGCTTTAATACTAATCTCTAAGAACTTCTCTAAAGCTCCCATCTCTATTTTTCATAGTCTCTTTCTTCAAATGTGAAAACCCTAGAATTTTCACCTAACACGACCCAAACTCAAGTTCATATTAGATCTTGTGGTGATTAAGACCCCTCTCAACTTCTTTATGTAATAAAACACTACCAATACCTGTCTAAAAATGAATATATAGGTGTAATAGTATAAGATGTCGTAGACACTTGGAGAATAGAATGCCATTTTATTAAACACATTTTAGAGACAATTCTATGTTAATACTAAGTTAGTCATTTAGAAAAATTGACTAGAAAAAAGAATGTAGTATAATTAAACACAGGCAACAACATGGTACTATGTTGGCACTGTATTATGAGTCTTCACTTAAAATATGAAAAAATAACTCCATCTGGACTCTATTCTTCCCAATTTTACTCCTTTATTAAGGGAATCAAAAAAGATTTGAAATCAAATATAATTCATTTTAAGCACCTAATCCATTTAAAAAAAATAAAAAAACAAGCAAAATACTCCTTTAAATTCATGCTAAATAATTAACAGTTATCAAATTCCTTACACTTAAGCATCTGGGTCCTTAAGGAAATCAATTTCATTACTCAAACTTAATAGGACGAAATTCTACAAAAGCATTTAGCAAATCAAATATATCCACTAAGATTCTCCACTACTTATTCAATTGCAAAGTTCATCAAATTGCTAGAAAATCCTTTAAAGTTTAACTATATTCACAAAATTCAACACTATTCATAAAATTCAACATAATATATAAGATGAAAATTTATGAGAAAAATGATTTCAAATCTTTTGGAAAACCTTATTGAATGATAAATAAAAAAATTTATATCAACACAAAGGTATTTAGAGCTTGTTTGAAAAGTTACCTAACCTTTTAATACGAGAGTAGATACCCTGTCATGAATACTCTCGGTTACTCAATTAGTCACTATTTTAAATTTTTACTATTACTACTCTTTAACTTTATCCTTTTTTACTTAGGTTGAAGCCAATAGGGTGAGTTTATTTATACTCATCTATCCATATGTTTTCATATGGGATAATGAAAATATTGAAAAAGAATTAACATTTTACTGAATGTATGTATAAGTTATATAAAAAGTATCTTCATGCAAATCAAGTATCCATTCTTAAAATTAATAAAGAACAATGAACTAACTTAATCATTAAAGCTCATAACTAATAGTCCCTCCCTACACTTAAGTTATAAATTTTCCTTAATGTACAAGTTATGCAAGAATAATGAAAGTAAACAAACAAAAAGAGGAAAATAAAATAAAAGAAATGGTACTTCCCTAATATAAAATAAAAGAACATTGCAAGACTTATTAAATTCCCTCAACTTTCATAAAGATGTTGATGATGACATGTTAATTCCCATATTGAGTTTATACTGAATTATTATTGAAATCGTAAGATTAATATGATGTTTGCATAGGGTCATGTTGTCAATAAATATTGACCTTAGTAATAAATATAGGATTGTGTCCAATTGCACGTGTATTACTATATATTACTTGTTAAGTAACATGGAAGTTACACAGGGTCTTATTACCTTCATGTTTCAAGTGGCCCTCATTACTTTGTCAAAGGGTTCAGTATAAGTTTGAGATATATAAGGGCGTTTAAGAACATAACATCTACAAGGTGTCATGTTAACCCTATATTCATTTATAGTTCATCTACTTAGTGTGTTCTAACATAAATAAGTGATATGTAAAGTTGTTTGGTCACATGAGATGTATATTGTTCACTACTTTTATCCTTTTAAGTGTGATTGGAAATTGGTCAACATGGATTAAACACAATACCATATTTCTTAGAAGTCTATAAAACTTAAATGGAATTAATTTCAAATAGATTGAAATAAGTAGAAAGTTAATTCCTATTAATTCATACATCAATCTACAAGTCTAACCTATATGTCCTTACTTCAAATCTTGTACCCTAACACCATCTGTTATTGGACCATAAAATGGAATGTCTCCCAATTAATCACAAAATTAGTTTCCTCACATCATTTAAGCACTCTCTTTGAGTTTTATAAATAAGAATCGAAGGAATTACCAAAAATAGAAAATTCATCCATAAAAACCTCAATGATTCCCTTGTTAACTCATCAAATATAGTCAACATGCACCTCTAAAAGTTATCAGGTGCATTACACAGCCTAAATGTCATTCGACATAGGAAGACATACTAAATGGACATATGAGTGTCATTTTCTCATAATCTTCTAGGTCTATGGGAATCTAGAAATAGCCCGCTAGTCCATCCAAGATGTAATAATACATATTTTTATATAGTCATTCCAGTATTTGGTGAAAAAGGGTAGTGGAAAGTAGATCTTGAATATACCATTAATAAGCTTACTATAGTAGATATACACCCTCCAACCAATGATAGTTTTTGTAGAAATCAACTCATTCTTTTAGGTAGATACCATCATCATCCTTACTTTCTTTAGTATTACCTATATAGGACTAATCCAAGAACTATTCGAAATAGGGTAAATAAATACTTCATCAAGTAGTTTATTTAACTTTGCCTTTATAACATCATTTATGTTTAGGTTAAGTTGTCTTTAGGGTTGCATAACTATCTTTGAATAATCATAAAGTTTTATGAAAGAATGGTTATTCCCCTTATGTTAGAAACTTTCCATGCAATTGCCTTCTTAGGCACCTTTAACACCTTAAACAAATTTTCTTTTTAGTCCTAGTTTAGATATGTTGTAATTGTAATTATAATTTTTAAGTTTTAGCTATAAAAGCATACTCTAAGTACTATAATATTCTTTTTAGCTCTAACTATGGCGTTTCCTCAATTAAGAGTCTTACTCCACTCTCCTTTGGTCTTTTTATCTCTTCAAAATCCTTTCTTCTTTGAGCAGGCTTATTATCCTCTAAGGACAGCAAAATCTCCCTTAGGAAAGGGCTACACCTCTTCTTATCTTCTTCTTACATGATAAAGGTTCCTAATGGATCTTATAAGATGATTTCCTACATAGAATGATATATTTCAGTTTGAATCACATCCAATTAAAAATAAGTGTCATCATTATCAAAGGTGTATTTTATAGCTTTTGATGTCTTAAAAATGACTTCATCATCTTTTACCATAAATATTTTTTTAAGTGCATTTATAATTTCCTTCATGGTAGAAAGGGAAAGATGTCTTAAGATTATAATAATCTATACATTATCCTTCACATCTAAAATTACAAAGTCAATAAAAAATATCAACTTATCAATCTTAACCAACACATTCTCTATAATGCCTATAGGATATTTAATTGGCCTATTTGCTAATTTAATGCTCATTCTAGTAGGATTTGGCTTACACGCTCCTAATTCTGTAAACATATCATAAGGAATTAAATTAACATTAGCTCCTAAATCTACTAATGCCATTTGTATTAACAAACTACCAATATAGTAAGGGATAGTAAAACTATCTAAATCTTTAATCTTCTAAGGTAACTTATTTTGAAGGATAGTGGATCATTCTTTACATAGAATGCTTATCAATGATCCCACGAGTTTCTTCTTGTTCAAAAGGAGATCCTTTAGGAACTTGGCATACCTTGAAATTAGTGAGAGAGCTTTAACAAAAGTGATGTTAATATGAAGATTCTTTAAATAGATTTAAAATCTTACCAAACTAATCTTCCTTTTTATCTGTTTCAAGTTTGTTTAGGTATAGAAGTCACAGACTATATTCTTTGACAACTTTCTCTTTTAGCTCCTTTTCCTTCTTGCCTCCTTATCCTTATCCTTTACTATCCCTTACCACATTTCAATATCCTATAAACAGATATAAGAAGGATAAATAGATGAGAGCTATAGTAGACAAGGAGAAGTTTTTGAATAATAATCAATTATGGAAGCTAGTACAACTTCATAAGGGAAAGAGTCCTATAGACTGTAAGTGGGTTTATAAAATGAAGCCATTAATAATTGAAAAAAGAAAAAAATTTTAAGACTCAAGTAATAGCAAAAGGGTATGATAAGCGAAAAGGGAATGATTATGATGAAATTTTATTTGTAACGGTTTGTCAAACTTCCATTAGGATTTTGATAGCATTAGTAACTACTTTATATATGTAATTAAAGCATATAAATGTGAAGACAACTTTTATTCATGATGACTTAGAGGAAAAATTTTATATGAAGTATACCAAAGGTTTAGTTAACCTAAAAAGAAGCATTTCATTTATAAACTAAATAATTCATTCTATAGGTTGAAGTAGTCTTTATAAAAATAGCAAAAATATTTGACTCTTACATGATTTAAATTGGCTATAAGAAATGTGATTATAAACATTGTGTATATCTTAAAAGTTTTGATAACATAAGACTTTTTTTGCTACGATATATGGATGATATATTAATTAATGCATAGAGTATATATGATATGAATGAACTGAAGTCTTTATTATGAAAGGAATTTGAGATGAAGGAATTGAGTGTTGCTAATAAAATGCTAGGAATGGAGATTCAGAAGGATATAAAATGTAAAACATTGAGATTATCTCAATCTAGCAACATTAAGAATGTATTATACATATTTGAAATGAGCAAAGCTAAACTTATGAGTAATTTACTAGTAATTCACTTTAGGCTTTTCCAAGATCAATTCTCAAAAATAAATAAAGAGGATGATGATATATCTAAGGCACCATATAATAAAGTTATTGGATGTTTAATATATGCAATAATTTGTACATGTCCATATTTGGATCATCTTATTAGTGAAATTAGTAAGTACATACTGAAACTTAAAAGAAAACATTAGGAAGCAACCACGTGGATATTTAAGTACTTAAGGAGAAAACCACGGCACTGTGTTTAGTAGTCAGTAAGGTAATCCTTTGAATTTGGTATATGTGGATTCAAATTATGTAAGAGGTTTTAGTTATATAAGTTCTATTATAGGGTATGTATTTGCTTTTATAAAAGGGCCTATTTATTAGAAATCAACATTATAGTCTATGCTTGCATTATCTACAAATGAAGTATGCTACATGACATTGGATAAGGCTATTATGGAAGCATTATAGCTACAAGATTAGTAAATAAGGTAGGCATCGACCAATGTGGAGTTCTAATACATTTTGATAGTTAAAGTATCATATATTTAGTAAAGAATTAAGTGTATCATGCAAGGTTTGAGCACATAGATGTGAGGTTTCACAAGTTTAAGGAGTTGATTGCATCAGTATATATCTTATTAGAAAAGTTTCACATTTCTGAGAATGTAACTAACATGTTTAAAAAACTAGTTACTATGGAGGAGTAAATGCTTAGACTTGATTAATGTCTCAAGGTCCTAGACATAGATACAAACCAACCAATAAAGAGTTATATTAGCCAAGGTGGAGATTGTTATATTTGGCTCATATATATAGGCATATAATCCTGAATTTTTAGGATGAAAGTAAGCACTTTTTAAAAGAATTTTGGGTGGACATGAGCACGGTCTATGATGTGTTCCTTTCTAAAAATTAGAGATGAAGGCACATACTAAAGACGCGAGCATATTGATATATTAGAGGTATTTCTAGAGGAAGACACAATTTGGGACATAACTATGTTATAGACCATATCTTAGGTATAAACAGACCATATCTTAGGTATAAATAAGAAGATATGATCCATAGCTTAGGACATGCTCATCTTTTAATTCATGTCTGAGTATATAGAGAAGTAGTAAAATCTATAATCCAGGAAGTAAACATGCCAGAGCCTATATCATGTTTTAGAAAAAAAAAGATAATAAGATCTAAAACTTAGGATATAGTAGTGTACTAGGCTATGTGTATGACAATCAACCTTATCTAAAAGTACATTATTTGTAGATTTTGAATTCTGTAAGCAGTATAGAACCCATTTGAGTCATAATTAAATTAGGTTTTCCTTTTATTTCATTTTATTAACCTACTTATTGGAAACTTTTTTCAAAGCCAAGTAAAATAATTATAAATTACTTTTTACACAAAGGTGTAAATTAGCTCCTAAGTTTTTGTAAAAAATTTAACTTGGCTCTTATCATTATCTACAATACCAAGTGATATTAACATTTACAAAATGGTACTCTTTCTACCCTCAATTCTAACTCAATTTGATTTTGTCAAACTTAACGATATGAGTGTTACCTAAATCCACTTGGTTTGCCAGCTAAACACAATGAAGACATGAAAATTTTTAATTAAATAATAATTTAAAATAATTTAGAAATAGTGTAATAATTATTTATACTTAATTTATTGAATATTATTATCTCATATTTTAATAGTTTATATTACTTAATGGTTTAGAAATCCTTAACTCTTTAATACTCGACCATTATATTAAACACCATAATTGAAATTCCTAATTCCTTAATAATATCTTAAGGATTAAGCTACAACTTCTAGGATTGTTCAGGTTTAATAAAATGAAAAATTCATTCATTTTCCTTACCCATAGGAATTGGTACGAGTCTTCACTCTCCTTAAACTCACCTCACAATACCTCTTCAAGCTTAAAATCTCATGTCATCCATACTTATGGCACCATTTTCTACTGAATTTTAACAAAAAATCTTATCTTTGAAAGCTCTACAACTCCAAACACTACCCCACATCATTTTAGTCATACCATAATATGTTCATCACATTTAAACCACATGTTCACATAAATTCCTTGGCTGGTAAACCATTAATAGTTCTAGTCTACTTAAAGAATTCAACTAAGCACTAGATCTTATCATCGAAATTATTGACACTAGAATTTGGTCGAACAAAGAGAGAGCTTTCAAGATAGATCTTTGATTCAATTCCAATTAAATGGAAAGGTTTTATATTAGTGATAAAGATATTGATGCAGCTTATGCTTGTAATGAAGACCTATTTAGAGCTTGTTAGTTTCATATTATTTATGAGGCTACAAATATGGAGACTTATTGAGTACTAGTCACTAAGAGACTCTGATAGCCTGAGACACATATGATTTTAATATTCATTAGTTGGTATTTGTTTCTAGCCTCAACTCTTGGTTGAAAAAGCTTCCTAATAGTATTGCGAATTAGGGATTCTAATAGTGCTTTTGAAATAAAAGTTGAGTATTGAAAAGTGTTAGGCATTCTTCGAAATAGATAAGGGTTTTCATGAAATTGGGCATTCTTCGAAATAAATAACAGGTTTCAATGAAATTAAGTATAAATAATTGCTAAAATTATTTATATATCTTTTTTAAATTGTTATTGATCGCAAGGTTACATATGCTAAGTTTTACTATATATACCCATGGTGAATTTCACAAGCACATGGGTCATTCGCGTAGTACCTAAGGTATCGATCCCACGAGGAAACCTAATCTAGTCTTAAAATCTAAGGTCATACTAAAATTACAATAATTCTAAATAATAACTAATGCATAACATAATTCAATCAAACAAATAATTCCAAGAAATGCGTTACAAAAATCTAAGCAAGATAACAAATAAAAAAAAACCAATACCAAACCTACCTAGAAACTATTGAGTGAGAGAAAGGGAGATTTAATTCGAAATTAACGAAAATCTATTCAATTATTCAATTCTCGACTTAACGGGTTTAGACAGTCCTAGGGTGAACTATTCTCTCTCAAGTTATAATTTTTAATCCTAATTGATAATCCCTAATTTAAATTATGTAATTGGGATCTCTTGATTCACGATTGGCCTAAAACCTAAATTAGTTCTAAGTTGTCTATTAACCTATAGGGGAACCTATGCTCGATCTCTTGTTACACGACTCTATCGGTTCGATTCAATTCTTAACTTATCAATTCACCTAACTCTCGTTAACCCAAATTGATTATTTTCCCTCGACTCACCTTCTTAGTTTATTACCCAGTTATTAAGAATAGAATTTGAATCACAATTAAATCGAAATAAAACACAATCAAATATACTTTATTAATCTCAAGAACTAAAAACCCAAAGGTGAGTATAGACACAATCTTAACATTCAACACAATACATTCTCAACACCTCTTTCAATTCTATACATGAATAAAAATGAAATAAATGGAAAATACATCGGGAACGGAGATGTGGAGTCAGCGATAATGAGAAACCACCTATTCCGGGAAGTACGTCGTGTCAAGCTATTCTCCGTGTCTCTCTTCCTTTGTCTCCTTCCTCTCGACTTCTCTATAGGTTTTTTCAGGATTATATCACATAAATGCTCTCTTTTTCAGACTCTCCAAGTTGCTACATCTGACTTGTAATGTTCTATTTATACTTTGAAGGCTCTAGGTCAAATTCGGGGTCGAAACGGTCCAAAAAATATTACAAAACTTAAGTTTGTTTATCAATTCGACGCAGGCCACGATCGTGGCCAGCGCCTTAACCTTTCTGTCACGATCGTGGCCCAATATGCATGATTGTGTCCTGACTTGGAAGCTTTCTACACGATCGTGGCCTGACTACTGCTGGCTCGTCCATCTCTGTCACGATCGTGGCTTGCTGTCCCACGATCGTGGGCTAGGTCTTTGACCCAAAAATCCTGAAATCTTCTCCGTTCTTCGCCGTTTACTCTGAAACACTAACAAACACATCACGGTACCTCAAAAATATAACAATCAAGCTCAAAGACTCAATCTTACCCATAAAACACTTAAACACTCAAACTAACACAATTAAACCCTAAATGCACACTCAACACTCAAATTCACACTAAATACATAACAAATTAAACCCTAAAACGTCAAGCAATTTCACAACTATCAACATCACCACACTTATACATTTGCTTGTCCTCAAGCAAACAAAACAACAACACACATCAAACACAAAACACACAATGCAATAATGAGGCAATGACTCTAATTTTTATGAAATAAATTTAATTTTAAACACAATCATACAAATTATGTCAAATCATTAACATGCAAAATATGTGTCTAGGGGCTTTGAACTACATATACAACTTAATCAAGACCTAAGTGTTAAATTATTTACCCTTTTCAATTGTACACCCACATTAATAATTTTTGGTCCCTCAGACTCTGTAACTATTCGTAAGTACATTTTTATGAAAATTCAAGTTTATCACAAGTCTGGTAGGTTTTTATTAAGAAAACATGCATCTTTTATTATTTATTTAAACCTAAACTTAGTCTTTTACTCAGAGGCAAACATTTGGGATGAATGTCGATCCGATTACTCAATTAACCCATTTTATTAAACAGCTTGGTTGAAATGTCATTATAGCCTTTTTATGCGAAGGCACACATTTATAATGCATGTCGATCTGGTTACTCAGCTACATCACATTTTCAACTAGCCACTAGCTCTATTCATAACCTAAAGGTTAGCAGAATAGTGATTTATTAAACAAAACTCGTTTTTTTATTGCCTACCTTGTTGCTTTTAGCTATTCATTTTCATGAAAAATACTAGTTAAGCTACTTAAGTTAAAAGACCTCAAATTATGAATGAATGTGACAATCTAGAGGGTGCTAAATTTACACTAAGTCCTAATTAGGCTGTATATTTATCCAAAGGCCACCTAATTCACTAATTTTGCAGGCTAATGATTATTCACAACCTAATAAACAATGTCCAAAATTAAAAGAATTTCTCTCGATCTAAGCCATTGACACATTGACACACTTCACATAATGCAACCTAATAACTATCATACAATATGCAAAAATCACATACAAAAGCAAAACACACAATCCCTCCCCATACTTGAGCAACACATTGTCCTCAATATGAAAAGGAAGTCCACAAACACAGAAAACAAAAGAGTAAAGTCAAGAATTAAAATAACAAAGAACAGATAAATTAACAATAAAAATAAACATAAACATAAAACAAAATAGGACTGAAGGCTAATTTGAAAAAGAAAAATCAGATTAGACAGAAATCCTAAAGGGATGGAGGTGGTGATGGTGTCGGAGGTGGTAATTGAATGCCTTGTGACAAGTGTTCTGTTGGTTTCAGTGATTTCATCCAGAACTTCCTTCCAGCCATGTTCTTCTTCTTCTTTGATCAATCATCTACTTTATCTCGAAATCTTATTCCTTCTTGATTTTATTTGGAAACAAAAAATAATCCTAACTACGGAATTCAAACATTTTAACACAAATAATTAAAGAAAGCAAATTTCCATAGGTTGCCTCCCATACAGTGCTTTTTTTAACGTCAGTAGCTTGACGCTCTTCTTTAGAAACTCAGCCATGATCAATTATGAGCGACTTGCTTCCACCTCTTTCGTTTAATATCAGTTTTGTAGCCTGTAAGTAAGCTACAAATTGCAAAATGAGTAAAAGGACAATATTAATAAAGTTGAGAAAACCAATTAATTTCATCAATGTCCTTCTCATTAACAAACTATCAATAAAATAGGGAATAATGAAACTCCACGAATCTTCCATCGAATCCAACAGTTTGTCATATACGAAGGTGAATTACTCTCCTTCTTCCTTAATCACCTTCGTTTCCTCTGGTTCTTCTGCTTCCCGAACAGAGACTTCCATGCTTTCTTCAAACTCGATGTTTATTATCATCTGTTCTTCGTCCTCTTGTTCTTCAAAGATTCGAACACATCAATTATCCTGAATAAGCTACTAACTTTCGGATTCTTAAATACATCGTTCATGTTGAATGTCTCATCATCATCATCAATCCAAAGGGTAGGGTTCTTTACATGGACATCCATCTGAGATTTTTCGATTTTCACTTGTGGTATATCTAGGACAGGTGAATAGAAGTGAGGTTTGACACTCTTTTCTTCATACACTTTTGTCGTCTCTTGGTCATCAATGAGTTGGGATTCAGCATGGTCTTCCCCATTCCTAAGTGTGATAGCCCCATATTGCTCTCGTTGATGTAATTCCATATTTCTCAAAGAGTCTTCCACACTTTTCTTACAAAATTCGCGGGAAAGCTTTCTTATTGAATCTCCAGGTTATGAATAGAAGTGACATGATTTTTCATCACTTGATCAATTTGTTCTTCTAGTCTTTTTTGCCCTTCTTCCACGTTTGTGAGCTTATCCAAGATCTTGTCCAACTTAGAATCCCATGAATTGTATTCGTCATGTTAAAGTTGAAATAGGTCTTGGTGTCCCATATGAGTATTTGCATTGTTTGACCAATAGAAATCTGGGTGGTTCTGTCACCCCCAAGTGTACATGGTCCAATAAGGGTCATTCTTTCTCCAACCATACTGTGACTCATTGTAATTCTCAAAATTTCCTTGCTCCCTATAATATCTATTTTCCATCATTGTTCTTTCCATTTCTCCTTGGCATCTATGCTCAATCTAAGGTCTCAATTCTCATTTTAAGATATCTTAGTGTGTCTCTACGTTATGCCACAAACTTTTATTTTAAAAAAACAAACGAAAGTGAAAGCCTTAGACTAAAGAACTAAACTAATCACCTTTCCGATAATGGCGCCAAAAACTTGATCGCAAGGTTACATGTGCTAAGTTTACTATTTATAACCTTGGTAAATTCTGCAAGCGCACGAGTTGTTCATGTAGTACCTAAGGTGTCGATCCCACGAAGAAGCCTAATCTAGTCCTAAAATCTAAGGTCGTACTAAAATTACAATAATTCTAAATAATAACTAATGCATAAAATAATTCAATCAAACAAATAATTCCAAGAATTGTGTTGCAAAAATCTAAACAAGATAACAAATCACCAAAAACCAATACCAAACCTACTTAGAAACTACTGAGTGAGAGAAAGGGGTATTTAATTTGAAATTAATGAAAATCTAGTCAATTATGCAATTCTCGACTTAACGGGTCTAAACAGTTCTAGGGTGAATTACTCTCTCTCGAGTTATAATTCTTAACCTTAATTGATGATCCCTAATTTAAATTATGGAATTGCGATCTCTCGATTTGCTATTGGCCCAGAACTTAAATTAGTTCTAAGTTGTCTATTAACCTCTCGGGAATCTATGCTCGATCTCTCATTATATGACTCTACTGGTTTGATTCAATTCTTAACCTATCAATTCACCTAACTCTCGTTAGCCCAAATTAATTAATTTCCTCTACTCACCCTCTGATTTTATTACCCAGTTATTAAGAACAGAATTTAAATCACAATTAAATCGAAAGAAAACATAATCAAATAAATTTTATTAATCTCAAGAACTAAAAACCTAAAGGTGAGTATAGACATAATCTCAACATTCAACACAATACATTCTTAACACCTATTTCAATTCTATACATGAATAAAACTGAAATAAATAGAAAATATGTCGGGAACGGAGATGTGGAGTCGGTGACAGTGAGAAATCACCTATTTCGGGAAGTATGTCGAGTTAAACTATTCTCCGAGTCTCTCTTTCTTTGTCTCATTCCTCAATCTCTCAACTTCTCTCTAGGTTTTTCCGAGATTGGATCACATGAGTGCTCTCTTTTTTAAACTCTCCAACTTGTAATGTTCTATTTATACTTTGGTGGCTCTAGGTCAAAGTCGGGGTCAAAACGGTCCAAAAAATCTTGCAAAACTTGAGTTTTTCTTTCAATCCCATGTAGGCCACGATCGTGGCCCTGCCTTCCACGATCGTGACCAGGGCCTTAACCTTTCTATCACTATCGTGGCCTCACTTGGAAGCTTTCTGTCACAATCGTGACCCATGTGCACGATCGTGGCTTGACTATTGCTGGCTTGTCCTTCTCTGTCACGATCGTGGCCTACTGTCCTACGATCGTGGGATAGGTCTTTGTCCCAAAACTCCTCGAATCTTCTCCGTTCTTTGCCATTTACTCTGAAACACTAACAAACACATCACGGTACCTCAAAAATATAAAAATTAAGCTCAAAGACTCAATCTAACCCATAGAAGAAACTAACACAATTAAACCCTAAATGCATACTCAACACTCAAATTCACACTAAATACATAACAAATTAAACCCTAAAACATCATGCAATTTCATAACTATCAACATCCTCACACTTAAATGTTTGCTTATCCTCAAGCAAACAAAACAACAAAACACATAAAAACATATAACACACAATGCACCAATGAGGCAATGGCTCTGACTTCATGAAATAAATTTAATCTAGACCACAATCATTCAATTATGTCAAACCATTAACAAACAAAATATGTGTCTAGGTATTTGAACTAAATATATAACTTAATCAAGACCTAAGTGTTAACTTATTTACCCTTTTCAATTTTACCTACACATTAATAATTTTTGGTCCTTCAGACTTTGTAATTGTTCCTAAATATCATGAAAATTCAAGCTTATTACAAGTTCGGTAAGTCTTTTTATTATTTTTTAAAACCGGACTTAGTCTTTGACTTGGAGGCAAACATTTGTGATAAATGTCGATCCCTTTATTCAACTAAGTCATTTTATTAAACAGCTTGGTTGAAATGTCATTATAGCCTTTTTACGTGAAGGCACACATTTGTGATGCATGTCAATCAGGTTACTCAGCTACATCACATTTTCAACTAGCTACTAGCTCTATTCATAACCCGAAGGTCAGCGGAATAGTGATTTAATAACAATTTTTTTTATATTACTAACCTTGTTACTTTTGGCTATTTGTTTTCATGAAAAAAAATACTGGTTAAGCTACTTAACCTAAAAGACCTCAAATTATAAATGAATGTGACAATCTAGAGGGTGCTAAATTTACACTAAGTCCTAATTAGGCTGTATATTCATCCAAGGCCCCCTAATTCACTAATTTAGCAGGTTAATGACCGTTCACAACCTAATAGACTATGTCCAAAATTAGATAAATTTCACTCAATCTAAGCCATTGACACATTCACACACTTCACACAATGTAACCTAATACTATCATTCGGTATGCAAAATCACATTCAATATAAAACACACAATCCCCTCCCCACACTTGAACAACACATTGTCCTCAATGTGAGAAGGAAACACACACAAACATATAAAAAAAGGGTAAAGACAAAAATTAAAGTAACAAAGAAAAGATAAAATAAACAATAAAAATAAAATAAAAATGAAAATAAATATAAAGACAAAATAGAACTGAAGGCTAATTTGGAAAAAAAAATAATTTGGGTTAGACAAAAAATTCTTAAGGGGATGGAGGTGGTGACAACGTCGGAGGTGGCAATTGAATACCCTGAGACTCGAAATACTGATGGATCCGTCGGATACCTCAGCTTTAGTGTCTTTGTGTGTGCACCATCTTCACAAGTGTTCTGTTGGTTTCGAATATTGCTTCCAAAATGTTCTTCCAGCTTTCCTCTTTCTCTTCTTATTCTTCCGATTCCTCACTTGATGACTCCTCCTGTCGAGGCTGAACTCGAGCTTGCTTGCCATGCCCTGGTCTGCATATGTGTCTTCTCATGGATCTCCCGCATACTCATATTTGTAAAGTGGACGATCTCTGCCCGAAATAAATGATAATGGCTGTGGAAGTCAGGGGGTGAACTGTCAACCCCCTTCGTTCCACACTAAATTGTTTTGCAATGGCAGACACTATATATCCCATGCCCAAATTGTTGCTCCGCTTGCGTGGAGCTACAGCAATCGCATTCAGGATATGGGTGGACGTGCAAACTGGAATACTGTGGTCCACGCACCACAGTATGAAAAGTTCCCTGGTGGAACACTTGTTGGTTTTTGACTTTTCAAAAACCAGTTGGCACATAAATTTGTGCAGCAGCAAGTGTTCATTGGACCAGATAATGTTGTTGCGTGCATTTTTGGAATAGAATCGCTCAATTCCAGTCAACTCATGTCAATATTGTGAGACACGAAAATTGCCGTATTGATCAACGATGGTAGATTCCGGGAATTCACACATCTCACACATAAGTTCAACATTCAGTTCATATGCTCGGCCCCCCAATCTAAACCACAATTCTCTCATGTTCTTAGGGTCAAAGGTCAAGAACATGAAAATTATAATGTGTCCACATCAAAGTATCTAGGAGCTACAATTTGCCTAGAGTGAAGGGATCAGAAACGAATACCTTCCTCCTCGGTATAGATGGGGAATATTGCTCCAAAGTCTACTGCTTGGTTCCTTATTCCCCGGCCTACAACTTGTTGTCTTCCATATGGCTCCCTTCGGGCCAATTGCTTAATGCGTGGCATGTTTGAGGTAAGATGTGGAAGAATTTAAGAAGGTTAAAATTTTTAATGAGGGGTGAGAGTGTTTGAAAGATGGAATTCTAGAGAGATAAAATGAAAATGAAAGTGAAAGTGAAAGTGAAGTAAGAATTGAATATATAAGTGGTGAAAAGAGTAAAAATGGTAAAACTTTTCATTTAAAAATCGCGCCCTACCCTGTTTCTTCATAATTGTAGGCCACAACACAATCATGACATGTGACGTACCATCAACAACATTCTCAATTGCTAGCAGGCCACGGTCGTGGCCAGCGGCTATCCTCTAGCACCAAGTCCTTCGATTGCTCTTTTTCCAATTATTTCTCCTCCAATTTGTAATTCTTTTTCACTTCTCTTAATATGATTGCATAATCTTCCCCATGATTCCAAAATCCTATTTCTCTTTTCGCTTTTATTCAATCAAAACAAAAATAAACCTAACTATGGAATTCCACTAATCTAGAAAAATTCAACATGAAGCTAATTTTCCTATGGGTTGCCGCCCATGCAGCGCTTCTTTTAACGTCAGGAGTTCGACGCTCATTTTACGCTTAAGGTGGTTAGAATGAATGGTTCGATGGTAGCGTCGCCATTAATCTCAGAGTCTGAACCTTCGCTACCATATTGCAACTACCACCGTCCTTGCGATTTTCTTTGCCTCGCCTTCTCCTTCTTAAGCGCTTCTTTCGGAAAGCATTTTCAGGATCCTCTATATCCTCCCATTCGCCTTTAGGTTCGGTTTCCTTGACATTCACTGGAGTTGAAGGAGCTCCGTATTCTCTAATGGTCACCTTGAATGTTATCAGCTCCTTCCCCAGTCGCAGAGTTAGCTCGCCCCCATTAATATCAATAATTGAGCGCGCAGTGGCCAAGAATGATCTTCCAAGAATTATGGGGGTGTCCTCATCTTCACTGATGTCCAGAATATAGAAGTCCATAGGAAAGGTAAATTTACCAACCTTGATAGGCACATCTTCTATGATTCTTATCGGTCTATACGAAGTTCTATCGACCGTCTTAACCAAAAACTTGGTGAGAACTAACTCTCGTAACTCCAATTTAAGATCGAAAGTGTAAGGCATCATATTTATGCTTGCGTCTAAGTCCGCAAATGCCCTGTCTATGATAATGTTGTTGATACTATAAGCGATGAAAAAGTCCTTTGGGTCCTTTTTCTTCATCACTATGTTGGGGTTTGCTTCTAGTGGTTACTCCTCAACCTTTTTCTTAACAGACTCCTATAGTTTGAGCTTTGATTGTATTTGGTCTGTCACTTCCTCGATCTTGTTATGCTCAATTTCCTACGATTGTTTCGCCTCCCTCTTTGCATATAACTCTCGCTGCTGCGTTATAAGGAACAGAAACACTCGTCGAGTTACTTAAATTGACTCCATCACAGGCTCAATCGAAAGGTCCCTTTCAACTATTTGACCTTTTTCTCCAACTTGAGTTTGAGTTATGACCATGATACATTCCTTTGGATTGGACTCGGTGTTGCTTAAGAAAGTTCCAACATTTTAAGTCGACATTGCTTCTGCTAACTGACCCCACTTAGACTTCTAAATTATGTATAGACAAGGCATGATTCTTCGTAACTTGCTCGAATTTACTCTTGAGCCTCCTATGTGCCTCCTCTATACCTCCTATCTTGTCCAAAATCCTGTCCAACTTCGAATCCATTGAGCTTGTCTTATCCTGTTGAAAGCTCAATTGCCTTTGAGGCCTAAACTGCCCTCTATTATTATTATTTAACCAGGAAAAATTGGGGTGATTCTTCCACCCGGGGTTATATATGTTAGAGTAGGGATTATTACCCCTTCCTCGTCCAAATTGTGCCCCCATGTAATTCACTTACTCTTGGTTATCCTCTCTCATCAGGTAGTAGTCCATAGTATCATGATCTACTTGACCACATCCTTAATTGGAGCGGAAGATGATGCCTTCATATTGCTGAGTTATCGAGTCAAATTGTCAATCTTAGCTTGCATCTCTATCATCTGATTGACTGCGACAACTCCCCTCTGCTCTTTAAAGATAGTAGGTTGCCTACTTCTCTCACTCGCCCATAAGCAGTTATTGCTCGCCATCTCCTCAATTAACTCCTTTGCTTTATCGACCGTCTTATACATCAACCAAATAGCAAAATCACACAATCCAATCCAAAAATCAACCTAGAAACTATCAAGTGAGAGAAAGAGGATTTTAATCTGAAGCTAAAGAAAATCTAACCAATTATGCAATTATTGAATTAATGGGTCTAGACGATCCTAGGGTAGATTACTCTCTTTTGAGTTATAATCCTTGAACCTAACTAATGATCTCTAAATTAAATTATAGAATTGTGATCTCTCGACTCACAATTTACTCATAACCTAAAATAGTTCTAAAATTGTCTAGTAACCTATTGAGAACCTATGTTCGATCTCTCGTTACACGATTATACCAGTTTGATCCAATTCTTATCTATCAATTTACCTAACTCTTGTTAGCCCAAATTGGTTATTTTCACTCGACTCACTCCCTCAGTTTATTGCCCCCTCAGTTTATTGCCGAATTATTATGAACAGAAATTGAATCACAATTAAATCAACAATAACACAATCAATTAAACTTTATTAATCGCAAGAATTAAAAACCCGAAGGTGATTATAGACAATACTCAACATTTAACACAACCGATTCTCAACGAATATTGCAATTTCATACATCGATAAAATTGAATAAACGAAAAATACTGTCGGGAACTAAATTTTCGGAGGCAGCGATAGCGAAAAACCACCTATTCCAGGAATTATATCGCATCTAACTTCATCTCCGTGTCTCTCTTCCTTTGTCTCCTTCCTCAATCTCTCGATTTCTCTCTAGGTTTTCTCTTGGAATTGGCTGATGTGATGGCTCTCTTGCACGACTCTCTAGGCTGCTGCATCTGTCTCATAATCTTCTATTTATACTTTGGGCACTCTAGGTAAAAGTCGGGGTCGAAACGGTTCAAAAAATCTTCTGAAATTCGAGTTTTTGCTTCAGCCCACGCAAGGCATGCCTGCCATGATCGTGGCTAGCAATTTAATCTTTCTACCACGATTGTGGCCTATTGTACACAATTGTGGCCTGGCTGCTGCTAGCTCTTCCTCTCTATCACGATCGTGGCCTGCTGTACAACATCGTGGCCTATGGCTTTGGGCCAAAACTCCTCAATTCTTCGCCGTTCTTCCTCATTTACCCTTAAACACTGACAAACGCATCACGGCACCTCAAAAATATAACATTTAAGCTCAAAGACTTAATTTAACCCATAAAAACACTAAAACACACAAACTAATATAATTACACCCTAAATGCACACACACCACTGAATTTCACACTAAATAAGTAACAAATTCAACCCTAAAACACATGCAATTACACAACTATTAAAGAGATTGTTGTCAATTCATGCATAATTGAGCTATTGAATATATCTAGAAAATAAAAATATTTTATAATGTATATTTAATTTCATAATTTATGCATTTATTGAATCTTTATTACCTTCTATTCAGTTTTAATATAAATGAGTATATTAATAAAAAAATTAACAAATGAAAAATGGTGATTCGAAGATTATTCATGGTCACCATCTCCCATAACCCATTCCAATTCGTTAATTAGAGAGCAAATATTTATATGCATCAATAAATGTATATGATATTATATCGGCTCTCAAGTTCGATCATAGTAGATTTGAACTTCCTGTGATGAGTAATCTAAACCTAATCATATTTATATGAATCTTTAGAATCAGTTTTATTAAGTTTATATCTCCATAGAGTCAAATATAATTAGCAATCATTGACTTTCATGTTGAATCAAGTAAATGATTGAATACAATAAGTTTTACTCAATTTATTGTAGCATAGCACTAACTAATCACAATCATAATAATGTAGATAATGGCTAACTTATTTAATATAAATAAATAAAGACAAAAAACATGAGGTCTCTAATAATTCAAGTAAATTTAACTCAAAGAAATCCACCATTAGTTGATATTCATGATGAAATAATAAGAGATTGTCTAAAACATAATATTTGTGATAGTGCACAATAATGAGTTAAGAATTAGGTATTCAAAACAATATTCTTTTTTGGTCTTATGATCAATTTCAAGTGAGGTATAGTAAGTTAAATAGGAGGTGGATATTACAGCCTTATATCAAAAAGAGGACTGTGAAAGCATTTATAAGCCTATAAAAAAAGACTAGTAATCAATTTTTTTACTAGTTATATTTGGACCTGTGGTTCTTCTAATCCCAAACTGAAGTTATTATTGAGCTAATATAGATTTGGGTTACCATACAACGGTAGCGGCATTGGTGGTAGAGTCATGAGCAATAGACTATTCTTGGCAGATTTCCACCCTGATTTTATATCAGCAGCGGAAGGAAAATTTCTGAGTTGTATATTAGCTCTTGATAAAGACATCAAAAATTTAAGAAAAAATATTGTAAGATTCTCTTAAGTCTAAAATAGAGTTGTTGTTAGGTCACTCTATATTTGGACCATGCATTTAAGGTAAAAGAATTGAATAAATATATATATTATGCGAAAGGAAATTTTCAGATGATCAATTTAATTTTTCAAATTGTGACTTGGAAAAGATTCTGCTCGATACAATGTTAAGGTTTAGAGTTACTTTGAATATACTTCTCCTTCGATAGACACGTTATTAAATTAATATATGAATTAAGTGAGTTGCCGGACTTTGTCAGATTGAATAAGTATACCGATTTCACCAAGATGGCCTTTCATTTTCAATGTCGGGACATGAACTCTTATAACTTCAATATTGATGTTGTCTGTATATATGGAGAAACTAAATTAGAAAATATTTACAAGAAACTTGGTTGGTATGCGTCTGATGATCATGACAATATAATAGTTGAGGAGAAAACTTCTCAGGAGCAAGTTTGACCACCTAAACCGCTCCTCCGCCGCTTCACGGGTATAACTTGCCGGAAACCGTCGTCAGCTGTTAGGTGCCACTCTTGCACCACCAGCTCATCCAGATCAAACTGATGCATCCTACCAGGGACATCGTACAACGAACCGGCCGGGAATCCATCAAGGCCGCTGTGACCCTGAGGTTTAGTTTTCCGGCGACCAGCTCCTACGGGCACGTTGCGAAGAGCCCCACCCGCCGTCCAGTATCTCTGACACCCTTTGCAGAAATGCCTAGGCTGGTTAACGTTGTAGTTGTTGAAGTAACAAAATTTGGTCTCCATGCTCTGGCATCTAGGGCAAGGTATGATCTTGTCCGGCCTCTTATCCCTTGTGTGATTTTCTGTGTTTGGATCGTCTTTCGGTTGCCTGCCGGTACTAGCATGAAACGTAATTGTTGCCCCAAATAGTTTGATAAACTGTTCTTGATTCTCCATGGCAAAAGGTAGAGCAACAGGAGAAGAGAGGGTTTTGTGGCGTTAAAGGAGAGACCAGAGAGTTGTGTTTGTGAGAGGTTGCCTGTATATACGAGGAAAAGGAATGAGCATTTTTATATACAAACAAGGGCTAAAAATGTGGTATGGAGGCATATATAGGAGCCAATAACAAACAGTGAGTGGCGTGGAAAAGGTGATGATGAGCTTTTTGTCCACATCATTACTACACCACCTCATCAAAGTCTAGGGTTAGTAAAAGTCTGAATGTGGGTCCCAAACCAGGTAGGTCGCGTACACAGTTTCTAAGCATATAGGATCATAAAACAGACGAGAAAAGTCTTTGTCTAGGTTCTAGTTCATATTAATCTATACATTTATCACAAAAAGAAACTAAAAGCTAAAGCCTTGGTACTTTCCCTTTCGAAATCATGCATATAAGTCCTTTATTTTCCGTGGAGTATGTTGCCAATCCTTCAGGGCAATATAGATACCATATCTTCCTAGGTGTCTCAAAGTCGTATAAATATGCATACATACATGTTCAGAAATCCAACCATACATTGTTGTTTGACAAATCATTTGTTGTTAGCTAATAAAGTTGGTAATGTCTTCCTCAATGAAGGGTGAAGATATAGCCGCTAAGCTTTTGATTGAAAAAGATGCCCAAATAGACTGATAACATTAGCATATAAATTAAACATTTCTCAGGAGATAATGATTTTTATTGTTCGTCACCTTTCTTGCATATCTCATATATGCCGCTACCTCAAATATTCTTTTTATTAATACACGTTTAACGTCCCTAAAAATCTCAAGGAAACTAGATCATTCATGACACAAAGACTTTCCATATCATATCCAATCTTGGAGTTACGATTTTGCTCGTAAAGCGGTCGCTTGAATGTACAGAGAGGCATGTGTGCATGTACTGTTGAGAATTTAGGCATATATGGTATCTCACAATAGTTTATTTCAAGAATATGGGTACTACAGTTGGATTGCCAAGAAGGAAGAAACATATCTATAGAATCGAACATTTCAAAAACCTCTTCTTATTTTGTCCAATACTTAGGATTCGAAGGAATATATAGCCTGTTTACCATAGGTATAGAGATTAGAGGGTGATCTCCTGAATATATATATATAGTACAGAAACCAATCACTTCTTAGAAGATGAGAGGCATGTTACGTGCGTTATAAATGTGTTATGGCTGCTTTTAGTTTCAATCAATTTTACTTAAATCCTAGATGACATCAAATTAAATTTGATCACTACAAGAAAGTTAATATTTTGCTACGACAAAAAAAACATATCTAAATGTTTAAAAAATGTTGCCTATAATTTTTAGCTATGTTTTTATTTTGTCGCACAAGATCTCACCAAATTCCTGTAGATGAAAATTAAAGGCGACATTTTGGAAAATTGTTGCCAACAATTTTCACTACGTTTTTTGTCATAGCTAAATATTATTAACTATGTTTTAAAAAACGTAGCTAATAATATTAGCTACAATTTAAAAATCGTAGCTAATATTATTTAGCTACATTTTCAAAAATATAAATAAATGTTTTTAACTATGCTTTATAAAACGTAGGCAAAACATTTTAGCTACATTTTTCTAAATATAGCCAAATATTTTTAGCTACATTTTCATAAACATAGCAAATTGTTATATAATGTTTCGATATATTATTTATACATTTTTAATCTATATTATTGAACAATATAATTTTTATATAATGTATAGATATATTTTTTGATGTGAATTCATTATACAAATAAATCGTATAAAAACTTTATTAATTCAAAATATCGAGCATTGTATATAAAAAGTAAAATTATATAAATATCATTAAATTATAACAAAAAAGAATATTCTTTATAAAAGATATTAATGACAACTTTAACAATTCTTATAGACAAAACTGTAAATAAAGAGACTAGTTTACAAATTATAAATGCTTAAATTACAAAACTATTAGAGCATAATTCAAATGACTAGCTAGTGTTGTCCATGTCGATAAACAAGTAATAATTCAAAAAGCTTAGTTAAAATATACTAAAAAATTATGATTATTGAAACAACAGTTATTTAGTTCTAATTAAAGCAAAGATCATATAATTTTACCATTCACAACAAAATCACTCAGCAGCTACATCTTCATTAATTTTGTAATCCAAGAAAAAACGGTATTAAATTTAAATTATAATAAAAACAAAAACTGAAAAAAAGTATCGGAGATAGAATTATTACCCTTCACTTTCCTCTTCATTTCTACCATAATTCGGGCAAAATAATCTTTTAAATAAAAAAAACACGTTTTGTTTTTTATTTTTGCTCGAGTTTCTTGTAATGTAGCCTTAAGCCCTTTGTTTTCTTCTTGAAGTAGTTGAATGATTTTTTTATATGATGAGATTGAAACATTTGACTCAGGGTCATAGCTAAAATCTTTGACATAGCCAGAATGAGTACCAAGTATGGTAACACAAATATCTTCTGTACTGAGCTCATTTGCCTCAGACATAGATTTCTCTAACAACTCTTAGATCTTATTCTAAAACAAAAAAATCAATAGTCAATCCAAATATTATGACTTACTACTACATTAATAAATGAAGTAAAATGTTGAACAGATTTGTATACTTACATAGTTGTTTTCTGCTTCGACTGACACTCACCCTTCCTTATAATAAGTGACTTTATATAGTGTGATCCTATCACACTCTTGTCTATGTGGTTCCTTCTCACTCTATTTTATGAAAGAACAACACAAGGCATAATAAATAATTTAGTTTTTATTGATATAATTATAACTTATAAAACAAAGACCTTACATATTCATTTCGGACAACTATAAATGATTTTGACCATTGATTATAAGGTGCTTTGATTTTTGCTCTATTTAGGTAGTCATTAAATCATCTAAAAAGATTAATGGAAGCAAACGTAAAGGAAAAGAAAACCTGAACTTTTGTATCAACTCAATAATCACACAAACTATATTTCAATTTTCTTGAGACATTCATTCAGGAACATGTCTTCAAGCCTTTGCATCAAAAGGAAAAGATTTATAATACTGAGGCAACTTGAAACAATGATCCCTAGTCCTTTGGCTACAAATATATTTTTGTAGCCAAATAATTTTAACTAGAATTATAGGATATGTAACTTTTAGGTACGGACCTCATTTCATAGCTAAAGCCTTTTGGCTACAAGAATATGTTCGTAGCCAAAAGAAGAAGAACAAAAGATATTGGTGCATCAACGTTAAGGGTGGCTTTTAGCTATGATTTTGAAAAACGTAGCCAAAAGTGCAACTTAAGCCATGTTTAATTTGTTATTTAATTTTTTAATGTTATATTTTTTAGGGCTATAATGTTGTTAGATTATGATACTTGAACTTGCCCAATTTTAATCAAATTGATGTTTTATTCCAATTATATGTTTACTATTTCATTTTATGACAAATGTTTGTGCTTGCCTGGTCAAGAATTGCATGACTTATGATTCAACTTGAGACCAAAAAGTAATAATTGAAATATCATATAATTGTCATAAGATAGAGATATTTATGAAATTGTATATATACTACTATGAATTTCTTAGCTTAAAGAAGTTCATAAGTTCATAGTTATAATTGATGTCATTAATTTTCTTGTTGGAATTTGTTAATGATGCTTGAGAAAGATTATAAATCACATTAAAGAAATTCATTGATAACATAGGGAGAAGTTGTTAATTGATTAAACTAGATGAGTCAAGTGAGATTAATCTCGGTGAAATTGGAAGTCCTCGATTTGTTTAATATGACATTTTTGTTTTTAATTATTTTAAAATTATTTTATTTAATTACGTCTTTTTATTAATCAATTTTTTCGATTAGACTAATTTTTGTAATTAATAAACACAATCCTTGTGAGATGAGACTCTTTTCATTATTGTATTATTTGTTTGAGATAATGTATAATTACATTAAAAAATTTACAATAAGTTTTTGACATTTTACAAAAGAGACTTACGCATCAGCGTTAAGCGCGACTTTTAGCTACGTTTTCAAAATTGTAGCTAAACGTTTTCAAAATTATAGCTAAAAGTCACAATACGTAAAGCACGACTTTTAGCTACGATTTTGAAATTGTAGCTAAAAGTTTTCAAAATTGTAGCTAAAAGTCGCGCTTTACGCATTGTAACTTTTAGCTACAATTTCGAAAACGTAACTAAAAGTTCGACTTTTTTGACCTTTAGCTATGATTTTCAAATTGTCACCAAAAAATTGTATCTAGTAGGCTACTTTGTTGTAACATTTAACTACAATTTTGAAAATCGGTGTCAAAAGGTGACCCAAACTAACCTTTAGCTATGATTTCCAAACTGTAGTCACAAGGCTACTTTGTTGTAGTGCATGCCAAGGTTTCCTCATCTTAAACTCATAGTATTATTTTTGAGTTGTTATCACCTAAGTTAATAAAAAGAACTATTTAGATAGTTGGTGCTATTGTCTTTTGGCCTTATCTCGCAACATCTTTCAGGTTTTTTTAATGGATTTAAGATAAACTTCGTTGCTTCTTTTTCATCAATCTTGAAAGTGTTGGGTTGATTGAACCTGAATGTGTTGGAATTATGATTGTTAATCCATTCTTTCATAGAAGAATATGTTCTTTTAATTAAGAAAAAAATACTCCCTAAAGAGCCACTACAAGAAAAATGTCGTTTTGTGATGGAAATTATCGACTAAACATGATAATATTCCATCGGTAAGTCAGTTTAGTGACGGACTTTACCGACGAACAAAGGCATCATAGAAACGGCCGTAGCTAATAATTCCCGACGAAAAATAAAATTTTCGTCGGTAAAATTACCGACGGACAACAAATGTACCATTGGTAAATATGCTGACGATTTCTTCTGCAGTTGAATGTCGGTAAAATTACCGATAGAAATTGTATTCCATCGATAAAATTACTGACGGTTTGTGATTTTCTGTCGGTAAGTTTGTTCAAACATTATCGACGGTTACGATTGTTTCGTCGATTATTTTATCGACGATTAACTTTCATCGCCAAATTTACTGACAGAATTAGTTATTCTGTCTGTGATTATTGATGATTAGTCATCTTCTGTCAGTAAATGGAACTGATTTTACTGATAAAACTGCAAATTTTTGTCAGTAAATTAACCATATTTTTTTTTAAAATATACTATCAATAAATTTTATTTGATAATGTTATATTTGATTAAAAGTTTTTATATCTGAGTTGAGGTACCATAAGCTTTGTTTTACTTACATTTAACCATTGCATCGATATCTCTCACAATTACATACGTACGAACTAACAAGAGTTGTTTGTGAAGTAACAGCAAGAATATGTGAAATGGAGAAAACAAACAGGTAGCTATGAGCAACCAAGAGTCCAGATCACAGTTTAGGCAATGCCAAAGCAAAGAGCAGGTGGTGGGTTGATATAGATCAGTAAAAGGGTTTGTGGGCTAGTCAGAATCTGCAACAACTAGATACAATAAAAGGCTAAAAAATGAGTGTATCTTGCGGGACTGGAGTCTCCTTCCTCCAAGGTTTACAACACAGAAACAATAAATGACTCACGCAAGATGGTTGGACTAACTTTCAATTGCTTTTTCGTGCAGCACTGTGACCTTGATCATCTCCTATGACCTTAATATAAGGAAAATACACGTTAACATTAGAATAAAAGCTAATCAAAATTACTTATATTTAATGGAAAAGCTTTATACATCACCTTACGACTTGAATCATACTCATACATGAGTTAGTCATACCTAAGGACTAAGTATTATGTCGTTTAATTATTGGACAGTTCCATTTAAACTATCTAAACCACATGTAATTATCTCAATTGCTTAATTTCTTATCTTACAAGCAGTTAATACTTGGCGGATATAATAAATATGTTGTAAATCCACTAGACTTGTGGGCATGTTTTGTCTTCATTTTTTCCACAAATGAGATTCCTTTGCGATGGTTTCGTACTAGAGACGACATTTTAAGATGCTAAAGTCTATAATCTTCGAAAGATGAGAAGTATACTAAATCTTTCGTAACGGTAAGTAAATTAGGTATGAAATTCACATCTCCAGTGTCATAATAAAAAGGTAGTTAAAATATTTTCAATTTAAATCTAACAATAATTTTAATCCGGTAATAATAAATTTTTCAATGCTGCAATAAGGAAAAGATTGCTTTCAAAAACAATACATTTGAATATTACCTGGATTTAATCAAAGTAGGAGTTAATATTGTTGGATGTCAATTTTTGGCAAGTATGTTATCTAAGCTAACTTTAAAAGACATGATAATCATATACCAACTTCTGTTGTTTGTTTTGTATATCTTTAAGAAAGCACTATTTGTAGGTTTCAAATACCATACCTTAATATATATAATACGACAACTCCAAACATTTAATACAACTCCTGTGAATAAAAAATAACATCACTCATAACAAGTAAGTAATACTTTCACTTTATACCATTGCTCACAACATATAAGTAATTCATTCACTTTATTATGGGAATAAAAATTTGATTATAATGAATAAATGCCTCAGAGTAATATTTGAATGTATGGCCGAACAATATAAAAGGAAATGTTTGTTTTAATAGACATTTCATCAAATAATTCATAGGCAATCTATATTATCTTTAACTAATAATAAAACAGCTGCATTTTTTTATTATCTACCAATAACAACACATTTAAACAACAGATAAACCAATAACTCAAACAAAAAATGCATAAACCAACAATTCAAACAAAGCCCACCCACCTACCCATTGACGGTCATATATATAAGCATCTAACACCTTTGTGTTTTGGAGACAAAATAAACCCAATAGAGTTGTTACCTAAAAATGATGCATGATGGACCAAAAACGAAGCAAAAATCGAAGGTGGAAACACTCTAAGAAGAGAACCGACGACGTTAATGGTAGGAGGAGAGAAAAATAGCAGAGGGGAGGGAGAAGAAGGGGAGCTTCGGGTCTCATAAACGCTGATGATAAAACGACATCGTTTGGATTAAAACCAAATGATGTTGTTTTATTTTATGACAATTTGACAGTTACTTGTAATTTACCGATGGAAATATTATCCCATCAGTATTCAAGTTGATTATTTTTCCCGCTAGCTAATGCTGTCTAATTTTGCGACAGTACAAATTTTCCATTGATAAATTACTGACAAAATTACCGACGGACATATTGTCCTGTAGATATTCAAGTTATTTATTTTTTCCGCCAGCTGATGCTATCTAATTTTGCAACGAACTCTCGTTTTTCGACACTATAATATGACGAAAAACACGCGAGGATATTTTCTCTTTACGTTTACCGATGAATATTTTGGCCGTTGGTAAATCCATCAACTTTACCAATGAAAAGTCAATTTATGTCGTTAATTAGCGATGGAACGCATTCCGTCGCTAATTTTTCGTCGGTAATTTGTTATTTTCTTGTAGTGAGAATCTTTTCTGATTATATAATATAGACAAAAAAAGTATTTTTCATGTGTTTTACTTTAAAAGTCATACAATTTTTTTTCTCTAAAATGCTTGCAAAGTCCATTTTCTATTAAAATATTAGCTTATAAATTAGTGTATTAATATTGAGCCGGTGATCACAATTAGTGTGAACTTCGTGATAATTGGGGCAGTTCAAGTCTTGGTGCCTGCACACTATAGTCACTACATGGAGGTTTAAATTAAAGTGCAGAATATAATCTGCAGGTGATCACTATTGACAGTCTGCAAATTCTCATCAGGCATGTCGACTGAAACTATATATTCTGAAATAACTCCTGTATGTGCAAGTAATAAGAAACAGGCTTAGCCAAAATTTTGTGCATGTAATCATGTTTAGCAATAAATCAGAGCCATATATATAAGCAGGTGCCAACTTAAAAAGAATGAAGACCCTAATATTCACTGGAAAGGGGACTAATAAGCAGTCAATTAATAATAGTAAAACTCTATTATCCGTTTGAAGTTAAAAAAGAATATAGAAAAAAAGGATATATATGCCCGGAAATTGTGGTAATTATAATTTATCTACCTTAAAGAATAATACTTAGACCTGATTAAAAAAAAGGGGAACAATGAGTTAAATCCCTAATCTAGTTTCAAATAATTAAGATGACTACGGTTACTCCTAAACTAGTAGTCATCCTCCTTTTTCACACTGAGTACGGCAATCACACTAGCTCCTAGAAAAACAAGTGTCGTGAACACCTTAGTTGTGATGTGCTCTAATAATTGTCCTTAAGATATGATCATGCTTCGATTAATAAAGTATGTAGAAAGAAATTGAAGAGGGTTGGAGAGAATCATGGAAAGAATCATGTTGCTTGGTGCTATGGATACTCAATGTCAAGTTGCTTTAATAAAATGAGGCAGGAAAAGTCTCCCTCTTTTCCTTTATAGCTATTTTTATCTTTGCCATTGAGCTTTCCCTTTTGCTTTTCATAATAAAAGACTATAGAAAGCAAGTGGGATTCCTTTTGCTGCTATGCCAGCACAGATTAGCTCACTAATTTAAGGTCAACTTAAGAGAATTAACTTAGACAGGAAATCCTAATCCACCGTACCTGCTAGCTAAGATGCACATATATATGCATCTTCCTTAATCTTTTTTTTTGGAAAATAAATCAAATTAAGTCCATTGAATGGGTATCAAATTTGGGCATCTTCCTTAATCTCTGTTTACTCAAGTTCGTCTTGCCTGCTAATGTTAATATATATGGTCGGCTCAGTAAATATTCCTCATCACTGTGAAATGTTTATAAGGCTAAAGTTTCTCCTATATATAGCAATAAAGATCAATTCAATCGACAGTTTAGTTGGACCCTGAGAAGGGTCAATATATCTTATAGAAATATATTAAAAGGAACATATAAAATTATCCACATGAAGTCGTTGAATCAAATTTCTGTTTTATTTATTGGTATGGAAAGTGGGGATCAAATTCAATCGTCACGAAGTAAGCTGTTTACCATTTAATTATGCTAATTCTTGAGTTCTTCCCTTTTTAATCATTCATCACCTTTTTATTGCCTGTGTGGGGTAGTTATCTTTACCATGCATCCAATTATAGGGAAACTTGACAGACAACAGTGACATAAAAGATGAACTACATGTGTGTTGTAAATTTAGGAGGAAGCTGAAACTATTAAAAAAATAAAGAAGAGGAGACGGCTCGAATATTACAGAAGACTGTAATTTAGCCCATATTTTATTTATTGTTTATTACATCTATACATGAATAAAGATAAATTTCTAAAGATAAAATACAAAAAATTATAACTAATTTATCTAACAAACTAGTATATTTAAAGAAGAATTTATCGCATTTTTTATTCAAAAATTAAAATTTAAAATAAAATAATTTATAACAAATATTACCTTTCAACACTTTTTTAAGTATTTTTCATAAAGATTCTTATATTTGACATATTTATTTAAAGATGCACGGTTACCAAATCTTAAATATGCATCTTTAATTATTTCTATATATTTACTTTTCTTTGAAAATTTTACTTATTTCTTGAAATATAACGTGATTTGCTGTATTTGATAGACTGAGTAATAGATTTATTGCATCAACAATATAATTAAACTTTTATCATTCTAATCTTGGTTTTTAGCAATTCAAACTTCAAGCTTTTCACATGCTTTTTATTTTTTACATATTTTATTAGTGTGTCGAAGTTGATCATTACAAGTTTATACCAATAAAATTTGTACCATTTTTCCTTTTTTGGTTTGAACAAGGAGGAAACTAGTCTTCCTTACCAAAACTTTTGGCATTGTTCTTTTTTCTACTATATTTTTAAAAAATTGCAACTATTACTAAGTGATAATTAGTAATCATTACTGTTATAAATAATAAAATTATTATTTATTAGATTAATTGTATGATCATCATTTGGAGACATCACTATTAACTAAGAAAATTTTTATTTTCCTACCTAAGATTTGTATTCCTCTTCTTAACCTCGCAACGAATTCACTGACTTAGTTGAAAGGTCCTTAAACTTTAATAAAGATAAATTTTTATTTCAAATCTCTTTGAAATGTTAACTAACAATTTGTTGACAATTGTTTGGTCAGTTAGATCCTTCTTTAAGCAATCTCAATTAACAAACAACCTTCGTGAGCCTAACATAAATAGTCTTTGATAGCTCAATATCGTTCATCTTTAACACTTCAAACTCCCTCCACAAATTTAGCACTTGGATAAGTCTTGTTCTTTACTACCTTGATCTTGTCTTATGTTTCCTTTTATTTGGCGCAAGTCATGATCCTTGAAAAGAATGATTTCGAAACCGAAATATGAATGGCATACAAAGGCTTAAACTTCTTGAATTTCTCTTCACTGTAGTTCTTTAGTAGGTTCATGGTTTAGTTTTCTAGGAAAAATGTTAGGTCTCTTTCAATTCCTATGACATCCTATAATTCATAAGTATTTAAATAAAATTTCAGTTTAATTGCTCTCACCGAATAATTCTCATAGTTGAAAACTGAAGGTGATAGATTTGAAAAACAAATTCACGTAATTCTAACTCTCAAGTGTTTAAAGTTGTTTAGCAAGAATTCGGCTTTATTGATTCTCTTTTTATTCACAACTCAAAGATTTCATAGAACTCTGAAATTATGTTCTAAAGTTAGAAATTATTAATAAAATTATCAAATGAAAAAGAAAAATACGCAAAAGATATAAGAAAGGTGTAATTTGACATGCACACATTTATTGTTTCTTGATATTTATATATAGATAAATAAAAATTTTCTAACTAGTAAGTACAATAACTCATATACTTAAACAAGTATTTATCACATCTTATCTTTATTTTAAAATATTAAAATTAAAGTTAACTACAAAAAATATTGTATAGCAAGTTATATCATTACACTACAAATAAGTGGTTAGTTTAAACCACTTCTTCTAAGAGCCACTAAAATTAAGTGAATTGCTACCAATAAGACCTTGAATGGCAATTCAATGTATTTAAGAGTTTGTGTGCAAGTGTATCTAATATACTTTTGATAAGATATGATTTAGTTATGTGTTTTGGATTGATTTCGGTACTTAATTGGTATAATTAATATTTTTTAGGAGGTGAAAATGTGAACAAATCAAACTTATAATGAATCATCTTGATCAACATCCTTTTTATAAAAAATTCCTAAATTTTTCTTTATTAAGCTAATTGATAAGTGCTAGATTGACTATACATTTACTTCATAATGCTTAGTGATTATTGTTATATTGTGCTTGAGATACTTATTTTGGACCATATTTTATTTTAGGTATGAGTTGGAGAAACAAGAACCAAAATGAGCTAAAAATATATCCTTGGTGTCATTTGTCAGTGATCGATCTTATTTTTCTTAGTAGAAGCAAAAAGGAGATGAGTTAAGGTAAAAATGGGGCAAGGAATGGAAGAAGTGGAGTCATTGCAACTTACATAGTCGTGTAGAGGTGCACACATATGTAGTCACTAGAACTGTGTAAGAGTGCAAAGATGAAGTTTAAAGCAACCTTGTAACCTATGGACATGTGGGGACTTGTACGGCTATGTAAATGAGCTACACGGCTGTAAATCTTAGCTATGTAGCTTACTGTGAACGTGTATGCTCATAATTTCTGGCAAAATTGATATACACAGCTACATACACACCCGTTTAGCTAACCACGTATTGTTATACAAGCCCTGATTTTAAGTATAAAAGGGCATTTAAGAGGGCAAAATGGTAATGAAGAAATTACAGACTTAAAAAGAGGCAAATTCCTTTCCCTTTTGAGAGCTATGAGGAGCTAAACTTTATCGTTCCAATTCAAATAGGATATTAAGGCTGACAAACATATTTGAGCATTGATTAATCTAGTGATGTTATTCTTAACTCTCTTTTAGGATTGACTATGTTATATTCTGTTTAATGTTTTAGATTTATGTATGAATAATTTACATAATGTCATTGTCACATTAAATCTATAGAGCTTATTCTAAGTTGTCTGATAGCTAGACCTAATTAAAGAGCTTATTTTAATTAGTTGTAACCTAAAGGAAAACTGAGATTAATATAGGTTGTTGTTAATCTATAGTTAATAATATCAAAGAGAGGTACAAGATCAACATGACGATTTATTTTGCACATTCATGTGAAGGTTGAGATTAAACACCAAACTAGATTTGAAACCTATTAATTAATTTCTTTGATAGTTTAATTTTACTTTATTTTGTTAATTGAATTCAACCAAAACCCCCCTCCTAATCCTCCCAATCATTTTCTTTTTTCACTTCTTAAAGGACAACTTCCTCTTTTTCTTCAACCTCTAACTTGCCTACTGAATCTTCTTTCATCTCTTCTTGAACTATAACTTCCTTCATATATTAAACCTTTGGCTCCTCTCCACCCCAAAAAATTAATGCACTCACATGATCACTCAAGTTTAACTTAGTATATTCAGATAAAGCAGCAAGCTTTGGAAGTCCATAGAGGGTAGCCTCTTGTAAAGCAATGGCTTTTCTGAAGACATCTTTAAGACACTCCTCTTCCTCTTGCTATTGTTGTTCTAGAAATCCAAATGAAGCATAATCGTTCCATGTGTAGCCGTAATAATTACTTTACTCCAGATTATAAGTATTTTCATATAGGATATCCTAAGGCCAATATGGGGTATCCTAAGGCTAGTTATCCATCTAATTTGGATTCTCCCATATATAGTTTGATGCCTAACACTTATGAATAGGGTGATCACCCCCCTAATGTCATAACATACCATGGATATTGATTGAGCTTTGGAATTCACATCACTATACCTCTGATTCTAAGCTTCCAATGTTACCATAAGCAATAGTATATCATAGTCCCCTTAAGAATAATGTCCTCTCCATACTTCCATTGTGCTTCGTGTAATTATGACTACCCAAATCTCGAAAATAAGACATAAACACAACAAAGTTATAAATAAAAATAAATATAAAAGAAAAATAACTATCTAGAAAGAAAAAATTAATAGATTAATAAAAATAAGGTTTTTCTAATATTATAGTCCCCGAAAATGGTCCTAAAAAATTTATATGTAATTTTATTTTTTAAACTATAAGTGCACGATGTAACTGTAGCTAACTCTGGAAAGTACGAGTCGATTCTACAAGGACTAGAATTATTAGTATTTACCATCCTTTCATTATCTAGCCTAAAAAATTATAGTGTTTAAGATAAAGCAAAACATAATTAACTAACTAGAATGACGATTAAACTATGAAACAATTAAGGTAAACATTGGCACCTGGATTTCGAATCCCCCTAGGATTTCTTATGTAACCCTAATTTCACTAATCAATTTAATCTTTAGTTCATTGGACTATGGAAATTCCTATCTTATGTTAATATTTTTCTCAAGACTATTGACAAGTAATCATTACTTGATTAAATAAAACCTTTTTCTAGTTCAAACCCCTAATATTTCATTAATTGATTCGTGAATTTTACTATTAAGTTTAACCCAAATCTATAACATTTATATCAACCTATCTATAAGTTTGCATGCAAATCCTTTCAATTATGATAGAAATATTCTTATAAAAGGATTTCTCAATCTCAATTGCATGAAATCATACGTGAAATAATACATTAGCAATATTAATTTAAGAATAATTAAGAACAGATAATTGAATCTCAATGAAACTAAAGAATGAATTAAGATAAAATAAAACTACTACAAGTTCTATTCCAAGGTTTATCTAATCCAAGTACCAACAAAAGTTTAACTTATAATCATAACATCAAGACTAAAGGAAAAACAAAAAACTAAGGGAATCATGATGAGATCTCTTTTAATCTATATGAAATCCACTTTAGATTAATAAAAGTCCACCCTGAATATGTTTCTATGCTTGTTCTTCATTCTCTCTATTGTTCTAGTCCATCAATTTATATTTTCTTGAGTCTCTTATAATCCCTTTTTTTATAGTTTTCCCATTTTTTCTTTGTTTATCCATTTATAGTTGGAATTTAGAATTTCTAGAGTGGACACAGTCACCTGCATAGTCATATGCATGATCGTCTCCTTTAACCTTGATTCAATCTTCAAAAATTATGAAGGAACATAGTCCCAAAGAGTTATATAAGAAGCCACATAGCTTTGTAGACTTACACCGGAACCCATATAGCCATGTAGATCAACATAGGCAACCACCAAAATAGCTTTAATTCTTCAATTTTCTATCCCAATTTTGCCCTAATTTTTCTCCTTTTATCCGTGAAGGCTAATAAGACCATAAAATGCAATAGAAACAAAATAAGTACCATAAACAATAAGAAATTATCAAATAAATAAGCAAAAAGCATTAAATATGGGATTATGATTAGTGTAAATTGATTTGTGTTTTAAGGCATAGTTTGATATGTGTTTAGCTGTTAATTCAATCATTTAGTATGTGCTCAGGTTAAAATTATGTTAGCTTGTCAATTATTTATGTTTTAGTGTTTTATGGGTTAGTACAAGTCTTTGAGCTTAAATATTATGTTTTTGAGGTACCTTGATATGTTTGCTAGTGTTTTAGGGTCAACATCAAAGAACGGAGAAGTTTCAGAGACATTTAGGCTAAAACAACAGCCCACAATCGTGCCATGTGAGGCCATGATCTTGACACTACAAGATTTGGCGCATGATCATGGCCTACATGCCACGATCGTGACAGAAGCCCACGAAATGGCCCACGATAGTGGCCTACAGGGCCATGGTCGTGGCCTACGTTGGGTAGATGCGCAGACACTGAAGAACATTAAGTTTCGAGAGATTTTTTGGACCTTTCGAATCCCCCAAAAACCCTAGGGCTATCCAAAACACAAGAGGATATTTAAAAGACAACAAAAAAAGGTAGAGAAAGAGCTTTTGTATCAACCACCTTGAGAAACCCTAGAGAGAAATCATCGAGAGATAGAGGAAGAGAAGAAGGAAGAGAGAAGAGGAGAAGAAGCTATCTCGACGTACTTCCCGGATCAGGAGGTTTCCGACGTCACTGCTTCCCATCATTCATTTAGATTGTATTTCCTATTTATTTTTAGTTTTATTATTGTATATAATTAGATTAAACACTTGATGATAGGATCTAGAATGTCGAGGCTGTTCTAAACTCATCTTTAGAATTTTATTACTGAATTAATGAGAATCTGATTATTTATGTGTTTATTGGATATTATTATGGTTGATTCTGTGATTGCATAATTCGATAATAAACTAAGAGGGTGAACTAAATGAAAAATGATTAAATTGGACTAACAAGAGTTAGGTGATTTAATAGAAACAAGAATTGAATCAGATCGAGAAATTGTGTGAAGAGAGATCTTGCATAGGTTTTCGATAGTTTATTAGAGAATTTCAGAACTAATTAGAGTTTTGGATAGGTTATGAATTAAGAGATTGCAACCTCCATAATCTGATTAGGGTTTATGATTTAGGGTTAATGATTACAACTCAAGAGAGAGTAATCAACCTTTGGATAGTCTAGAACCAACAATCCAATAATTCATAATCTGTTAGGTTAACATTAAGGATAGGTAAAATTTCCTTTCTCTTAATTGGTAATTTCTTTCGCTTGATTATTGCATGTGTTGAAAATTGCTTAGGAATTAGTATTTTCGTGTTTAATTCTCAGTTTGATTGATTGAATTAAATTCTCGTATTAGTTTCGTTGCATTTTGAAGTTTTGTTATTTGTTTTTGGCCTTAGATTTTAGGATTAGATTAGTTACCTCCTCGTTGGAGCGACACCTTTGGTACTACGATAACAAATCATGCGCTTGTGGATTATCAAAGGGTAATATTTAAAACTTACACACAACTAAACCCCCAATCAAGTTTTTGGCAATGTTATCCGGGAGGCGATTAGTTTAATTCTTTAGTCTAAGGTGTATTAGTTAGTTTTTAATTTTTATTCTTTCTTTCTATTTTTGAATCCTTGCTCTTGCATGAAAATAAGAGTTACGAGAAGTTCGAGTCGTGTAGTTGAAACCTTAAAGCTAGATATCACTTGATTAGAACGATTAATTAGGAAAGCTCGGCGCTAAGAAGAATAAGAAATCACAAAAGCAACAATGGCTGAGGAATTTCAGCAAGATTTGGATCACGGAATGAACCAAGGATGTCAATAAAGAACCCTTATAGATTTCATTAGACCAGGGTTCAATGCGGCTAACCAAGGAGTAGCTAGGCCACCCGTACAAGTAGCCTCTTTTGAAATTAAACCAGCCCCCTGAGCATGCTTCAATAGAATGTGCAATTCTATAGACTAACAAATGAAGATCCCAATGCACATATAGTAAATTTCCTTGAAATCTGTGATACCTTCTAGTACCATCAAATGTCAGAGGATGAGGTAAGAATTAGGCTTTTCCTTTTTACCTTAAGAGATAGAGCAAAAGCTTGGAACCACTCCCTCAATCCAACCAATGTCGCCACCTGGGATAAACTAGTTCGTGCCTTTTTAGACAAGTATTTTCCCCTTACCAATACCACGAAGATTATCAAGGAGATTCCCAACTTCTAGCAAAATGATGGGGAATTGATCTATAAAGTGAGGTAACGATACAAAGACTTTTAACAAAAATGCCCACACCATAACTTACCTAAGGACTTTTTGTTGCAAACATTCTACAACAGAGTAACCCCATATATGAGGGGCATGATTGATGCAGTTTCAAGAGGATCACTGATGAGAAAGATAGTTAATGAAGCAGAAGAGCTAATAATGACAAGTAATAGCTGCCTATGGACGAATGAGTGGAGTAGACAACCTACTACCTTTTGAGAACAAAAAGGAGTTGTAGTTGTTGATCAAATGATGAAGATGTAACAGCCCAGAACACCCGCTCGCAGATATTGTCCGCTTTGGGCTTGGCCCGCACGGTTTTGTTCTTCCAG
>JANQAP020000047.1:1545031-1560534 GCA_026874005.2 Erythroxylum coriaceum | reverse complement strand
AGAATGAAATGACTGCCATAAGTTATGAAAGCAAAAAATCAAAGTTTTTGATAGCTAAAACGATCAGCAAAAGTCATGGGAAAGTTGTCTTACTTGAATATCCAGATTGTGAATAAAAGTAGCATGATTTTCCATTACTTGCTCAATTTTCTAATCTAGTCTCTTTTGGCCCTCTTCCATATCCGTGAGCTTATCTAGGATTTTGTCCAATTTAAAATTCCATGAACTGGACTCATCTTGTTGAAATCCTAATAGGTCTTGATGTCCAAAGTGAGTTCTTACATTGTTAGATCAATAGAAATTTGGGTGGTTCTGTCACCCCAAAGTGTACATGTTATAATAAGGATCATTACTTCCCCAATTATAATGTGCCTTATTGTGGTTCGCAAAAGTTCCTTGCTCCTTATAATATCTATCCTCCCTTATTATTCTTTCCAATTCTTCTTGGCATCTAGCTCTTCAGATGTCTCATTTCTCATTCTAAGATGTCCAACTGTGTCTCTACTTCACGCCTCAAACTTCTTTCTTTATTATTTTCTAAAATAAAAGATAGAGAAAAAACCTTAAACTAAAGAACTAAACTAATCGCCTCCCCAGGTAATAGCGTCAAAAACTTGTTAAGCAAGTTTTATAATTTATAAAAACCCTTAATAATCCGCAAGTGCATGGGTTTTATTTTGTAGTATTGAAGGATCGATCCCACGAGGAGGTACTAGCCTAATCCCAAGTCATATAAAGCTCAAAGAAAAGAATAAAAAGAAATAAAAACTGCACAGGTGAACACGAAAAGTAAAAACGAGAATTTGATTCAAGAATTGTAAAGCAGAAATTTCAACAAAATAGAATTAAACTGAGCAGTCACACAAGTCACAATGGAAATCCGTCAAGAGAGTTAATCAAGTTACGAGAGAAGGGATTTTACCCATCATTATTGCTAATCTAGTTATTTATGTATTTACAGGATGTCGGTTATAGATGGTCGTAGGATTGATTACTCTCTCTCGAGTTATAACCATTAAACCATAAATTGTAAACCCTAATTGAATTATGAAACTTGTAATCTCTCAATTCATAAATTACCCATAATTCTAATTAGTTCTAAAGCTCTCTAATAAACAATCGCGTCTCGCACGAGATCTCTCTCTATGAAATTACTGACTAGATTGATTAAATAATCAATTAGATCGCCTAACTCTCATTAATCCGATCTAATCATTTTTATCTAGCTCACCCTCTCGATTTGTTACAAAAACATGAAATTACTTTAATCAATCACAAAACCCAAACCAATAAACACAGAAAATAACTATATCATTATTAACTCAAAGTGGAATCCCGAAGGAGAGTTTAGAACATTATCATCAACCAAAAATCCATATCCATACAATCCATCTCAACTTTATACATTTAAATGAAAAAGGAAATAAAAAGAAAATGAAACTTAGGTTAGACAAATCGGGAAGGCAGCAACGTCAGGATACCATCTGATATAGGGAGCAACAGCATCGGGATCCACTTCTTCTTCCTCCTTCTTCCTCTTCTTCTTCTCTCTCTCTCTTCTTTTTCTCTCCCTTTAGGGTTTCCAAGAGTGGCTAAATGTAAAGCTCCTTCATCTTCTTTATCTTATTCTTTATATACCTTTTGTGTTCTAGACAGCCCCAGGATTTTTTCGGGGCCCGAAAGGTCCAAAAATTCCCTTGAAATTTGACGTTTTTTAGTGTTTGTGCGTCTACTTGACGCAAGCCGCAATCGTGGCCTACTTCTATGCCACAATCGTGGGCCAACTCTGGTGCTTCTGTCATTGTGCCACGATCATAGGCCTTTGTTAAAGAAATATCTTCCGAAACTCCTTCATTCTTTGATATTGACCTTGAAACACTAATAAACACATCAAGGTACCTCCAAAAAAAATTATTTAAGCTCAAAGACTTGTATTAACCCAATAAACACCTAAAACACAATTAATTCACAAACTAACACAATTTTAACCTAAACACCTACTAATTGATTGCATTAATAGCTAAACATATATCAAACTAAGATGTAAAATATGATATAATTTACACTTATCATAAGTCATTACCAAAAGCATCAGGGTCAATTATAAGAAGAGTATCATCAATAGCTCCGGACCCTTGACAACTAGCTTCTTCCAGGGCCTATTCAGTTCTAGGTGAAGGGAATTAGCCTCACCACTAGTCTGCCTTTCCTCTTCTTATAGAAGTGGGACTTTCTCTAAGATTGTATGACTTAACTTGTCGTCTGCTGTCTTTATCTTCTATTGTGCAATTGTAGCTCCCTCGTTATCCTCTATATATTGGCAAGTTGTCTTTTACTATATTAGTATCCCCCTGACCTGGGACATCAGGTGCCATCCTAAGTATTTCCTGTTGTGTATCAGTTTGAAACATCTTTCCCGTCGATTGCTAATTTTTGGTAGAGTTAGTAGACTTTCAGGGGTGGTACGAGAGATTTATAACTTTTGTTTCCAACTCTCCAAGCTCCCCATAACATATGACAAATAAGGTTTTCGAAAAGGAAGAGTTTTTCTTTACTTCAATACAAACTTTGACATAGTCGATTCTATTCATGGATGTTGTCTGAGTGTCCATGTATAAGGGTTTTCCAAGTGAACTGGCTATATAACTCAAATCACTTTATGGTCCAAAACTCTGGCGAAAGGTTATGAAAGTTTAGCCACAATGGGAAAGTATCAATCTTACTCCTATCAATCTCCATTCCAGGTTGCCATTTCTGTAAAAATAATGGTTAATCGCTAATATGCTAGGGGCCATTTTCAGAATCAGTCGATTGGTTTTTGGCAGAGAACTTAAACAAAAAAATCCATCTTTATGCATCGTATCCTATTATTCATCTTCACGCTTCTAACAAAACCTTTTCTAATCCTTTAGAGGACCATCATGATTTAGCCCAAATGTTTATAACAGAAAACACTAGCCTCTTATTCTAAAAGAAGCCAATTAAGGCAATAGACCATACCTTTGCTCCAGCTTGCAGCAGCTCCACTGGGGGGCATATGATACCTTCTTTCAACACATTATGAAAGTGCTTCAAAGACCTTTTTTTTTCCTGGCAAGCAAATAGCTTGCTTTTCCAGGAGTGGGCAGTAGAGGACTCAGTTTTGTTGCTACTAGTTAGGACAACATCTTCACATATTTACTTTTGAGAGGCTTGGGGTTTAGAGAGAAGGGACTCTCTCATGAGGGTAGGGAAATCCCTTAGAAGCAACAAAAGACTCCCCTTTCTCCATGGAAACTGAAGGCGCCGGGTGAAGGTCAACCAACTGGGTTGAAACCCCACTCGAAATGGTAACTGTGAGCACTATAAAAGAGACAACACCTAAAGGCGAGAAAAATCTATAGCAGGAAAGGAAGGTCAGAGGGTAAGGAGGTAAATCGTTTAGAGAGAAGGCAAAGATGGCAGATTTTTAGACCAGGTGAGCTCTAAAGTATATATGTCAAATTCATTTACTAATGCTACCGTGTCAGCACCGTTAACAGGGGAATCAACAAAGATATATTTTGCAATAAAATAAATTTGGAGTATTTGTTTACTATTTTTGGTAGTTTTGGCTAATATTACAAAATTGAATAAGATTAAAAAAATTTAATAATTTATCCTAAACTATATATGTTGATGATTATTTTTTAATTTTGTAAACTTTAATTTTGAAAAATTATCCAAAATAGTATCTGGTATTGATTTATGTCGATATTATACCATACCTGAACCAAAATCAATGCCAAGTCCAATATGATATTTGCAACATTAATTTCTTATTAGTCATAATTCTTATTAGTAATAAATATTAAACAATTAAATAATAGATATTTAGTTGATAGTAAATTAGATTAAGGTAAGAAAACAAGAGTAAAAGTAAAACTCTATTTTATATTTTTAAAAATTATGAAAATATATAATTTATTTTCATATAATTTAAAATAAAACTAAAAATTCCAATAAAAATATTTTCATTAAATTTAAAAATAAAAACATAAACGAAAAACCACCATAAATAATGTTTTTTCTAACATATCAAGTTTATATTTGTTTAAACTTGCTTTGGCATAAACATTGTTGTTATTGTTATGGCAAAATGCTTCTAAGAAAATTTACCGTTTACAGGAGTACCAAGGAACTTAGTTCAAATTTTATTTATTTAGTAGCTTAATTTATTTAAAATTTTGTAATTATTTTAAATTAAAAATTTTTTGAAAAATGAAATTCAAATTTGATACTTATTTAATAAATATATTTTGAATTTAAAATATATTCAAATACATATATTTTAAACAAAATAAATTTAATAACCCAAATATAGATAAAAATAAATAAAAATTTCCTTATTTCCTTATTTACTTATTTAATAAAATACAATAAAATTTTCACTAATATTTATTAAAAATCTTGTATAAGAAATTTAAATAAATTCATTTAACTAATTAATTTTTATATTTAATATTTAATAATTATCAATAATTACATTATATAAATAATCAAACATGTTTTATTTTTGTTTAAAAAAGAAATCAAAATTAAAAAAATAAAATAAAAAATTATGATAAAAGAATATAAATGAAATAAAAGGCAAAATTAAAAAATAAAAAATAAAAACTACAATAAAAAATATAAGTAAAATTAAGCAACCCGTAAAGGTAATTATTTGGTAAGTTGCTAATATTTATCATTTTGAAAGACTTTAAAAGAACAGTTCGGTTGTTTGCTTGAGGCTGTCTTCTTCTTGAAGAACTCAGAAATTGGAACGGACATATAATTAACATTAGACTCGGCCTGCTCATTGGCAATTTTAAGGTCAAAACTGTCGTCACCATTATCCAAAAGAAGACTACATAGAAGATCACTGCCTTCCTTCTTCAGTGTCAAGTCCAAAATCAGAGTCGTACATTAAAGAGAATAAACATCAAGTTACTTTTATTTACAAAGACTAAAAATGTGATACAAATTTATCTCAAGTTTCAATCCACCCAATTCACTGATATTTTGTTGTTAATGAGGATGCAGGTAACGTTGAAAGAAACAGAAACAACATAGTGATACAGGCGACACCTGACTAGAACTCCGATAAATTTGATTGTCCCGTCATGAATGGAAGTGAAATTTACATAATCGAATACCCATTTACCGTTGTTTACATCTAACTCTTGAACGAATGAATGCATATAGTCGGAAAGATAAAGGTCATACAAATTACTTACACTGGAAAAACCGGCAAGATTCACATTTACACATACATAACCTACAGACCTTTCGGATTTACCAAGTCAAAACTGCAAATGTATCTGCTTTCAAGTAGAATGTGCACAACCATCTCCCTTCAAAATTATCAATCGTCACTCCAACTATCATCATCACTCCCAACCACCTGTCATAATTTTCCAATGTCAACTTTATATGGTGAAGCGTTGCAGAGAAAAGAACAAAAGTGACTGAAAGTGAATACAAAAGGAAATGACACAAGATGAAACTCATACCTGGCGAATTGCATTTGCTTTTTCTAATATTGCTGTAACCTTTTCATTTGCATTAGAGCTTGATGTCAAAGTTGGCTTTGTTGTTACCGTGTGTCTTAGGGTGAAAGACTACAACGAAACAAAAGCAGATGAACTTAGATAATAGAGAAATCATTTCCCTACCCCCTTAATCTAGTACAGTGTCCAGGCCATGGAAAACTAGAAAAGGGAAAGCTCACTCACTTTTGCTCTAATTTGCTGCAAGAGATCCTTTTCATCCACCCCCCTGCCATTCGAAGGCTGATTAGCTTCTTTGGTAGAATTCAACTGTTCCTGTTCCTGCTGCTGAAGACATACCATGGATCAGAGGTTAAAACAAGAGCTAAAATTAGAACATAGAACAGATGTATCAGTTTAGTTATGGTATTACACCTTGTTCTTTGATTTAAAAGCTATATCATCCTGAACTAGCTGTTTTCCATTAGCAGGAGCTGCCTTAAGTTGACGTAAGGCAGATTCCAGAAGTTTCAGATTAAATGCATGTCGGTCAGCTTCAGGCAGAGAATGATGTCTGTCTTTTGTCAAATCAGGGTGAGTTTTCAACATCTGCCGTTGCACAGGAGGTGGAGGTGGTGGCAATGGGTTGGAATCTCCTGGATGCTGTCCCTCTAGGACATTCATTTCATCCCAATTGTCTTTTTCTTCTCTCTGTGGTAAATGGTTCACTGTTTCGAAACCAGGAAGATCTGTCAAAGATGAAGAGAGAGATGAATCTACACCATTTTTGGTATAAATGCTATTAAAGCCTGTATCGTTGTGGACACCTTCATTTCCTGATTCATTGGGGGGCAGAGAACTCGAAACAGATTCAACTGAAGACATTTGCAACATAGCCTCATACAATTCCATGTTCTTACAATCAGGTGATTCACTAAATCCCCAACACTCAAAGTCCGAATCAGAGTTATGGCTAAGATAATCATCAGATATGTAAGGAGAGGATCTGCAGAAGGTATCATCATCAGAATCATGACCTACAACATGCCTACCAGGCTCCGGGACCAACTGAAAATTTGTAAACATATCCCTAAAGCTTTCATTACGATTCTCATCAGGAAATTTAAGTTTCATTCTGGAAACTTCAACGCTGTCAATAGGATGGAAAGATATTTTCATGTGTTCTAGAGGGGGTGAAGTTGTAAATGAGTCAGCAAAAAGTCGACTTTCAAACTGCTCATCAAATGATTTTTCTTGAGTTTGACAGGTAATGTCACTGTGCAGATTCCTCTGGTCTAATACACCAATTTTTTGCAAACTAGGCAGCTCAGATTTACTATCAGTGACAAGTGATATCTTTCTACTGGAACTGTTAATGAGTAACCGTTGGTCAAGCCCGATTGATCGAGATGATATTCCCTCACTCTCCTCACTAGCTCCCATAGATGTGCTTCTCATATCTTCACTGCTTGATGGTTTGTCTCCTGCTGCACTGCTAATATTCAAAATGCCCCTATTAAGATGGAATTTATCACTATAATTAGAATCGCCAGAGTTTTCAACTATTACATCTTGATCTGCATGCGATGACTTAGAGCATATAGAACTTGGAATCTTGTCTATACTCCCATCCTTGACCAATCTGCCTAGTTTCCCTCTCTCACCATCCATGCTACTCATATAATTCAGAGGACCTACTGCCTCACCTTTACTGCTTGATAAAGAACCCTGGCATCCAATACTAGCTGTAGTAAAATCAGGAGGCTTTGATGGTTGAAGACCTAACAGGCCTCCATTAGTCCAGAATGTAACCGAACTAACATGTGAAAGTTCAGCCTGAGATTCACTGGACCTGCAAGAACTGCGTGTGGTCACATTCCTTGATGACTCTGTAAGATTTGAGTCTTCCAAGCCACAAGGTGAAGGAGCATCTACAATAGATTGTATTTTTGAACCATCTAGAGAATCAACACTCATGTAACCTTCACTTACAAGTGAATGGTCTACATTTGAAGATGTTCCAGAGACTTTAGGTGTCTGTATATCAGTGTAATTCTTCAAGCGGAATGAACTAGGAGGTTCACAGGGGATTTCCTCCTTTTCCAATGATGCAGGGTGCTGGTTATTGGATGGAATATGGCCAGAAATATGTGAAATATCCTCATGAGATAAAACTTCAACTACTTCAGGATTACTAGTTGGTTCTTGATTAGTAGAACCTTTTGACAAAATTGATTTGAACATATCACAGGGCATTTCACTATGTGATATATCAGATGAAATATGACATTCAGCTTTAGGCAGAAAATGCCCTGAAATATCTGCTATTAATTCTTGTGTTCCATCTTTCCTTCCTCCATTATTCAAGTCGGTCAAAGCATCATGTGATATGTTAGATGAAGTATGAGATTCAGCTTTAGACAGAAAACACCCTGAAACACCTGCTATTAAATCTCGTGTTTTATCTCCCTTTCCACTGTTATTAAAGTCAGACAAAGCATTACGTGATATATCAGGTGACGTATGAGATTCAGCTTGGGACAAGAAACAAACTGAAATATCTTCTAATAATTCTTTCCTTTCATCTTCCGTTCCTCCATTACTAAAATCAGAGAAAGCAAGATCCACTTCATTTTTTGTTTCGCATTCAACATCATTCTCAGATTCTGATTCTATTGTGTTTAGTGCATCCATATAATAGTCTAGCTCACTTCCAACTTCTTCATGCTCGTCTAGACTGGCTCTTAATTTCATATGATTTTCATCACGCAGATCATCTGTTTGATTAGGATGTAAAGGGCTGGCCATACTCATCTCTTGTGTACATAGGTCAAAATCTGTTGTTAGAATTCCTGGAGCTTCCTCTTCATCACAATGTTGACCTTTGGGCTTCACTATTTCTGCCTTTTCATCCCATGTAACACAAGATGAACTAACAGTGGTCTGCTCAATCAACAAATCGCATGTAAAATCACCATCTGCAACCCCAGGTCGTCCATTAGTAAACCTTGACTTTAGTTTATTGTTATGTTGTATAAATTTTGAAGAGAGTTCTTTAGAGCTGTCTCCTCCAGCTTGCAAGGACAAATTTAAGTGGAAGGCACATTCCTCATACCCTGAACCAGTTCTTGAATCAAAAGAATTAGAGCGATCACGCAGATCAGATTTTAATGTCATGTCTATTGTAGAGGCTGTGTGGGAAGGAGACTGCTGGGCATTGACAATTGGAGGAGCAAATTGCATTCTACACAATCAAATTTAATGTCATCAAACGGAAGAAAGTAAACTTTACGCACATCTTATGCATATACATATATAGATTCATTACCTGCCACCATGATTTTCCATAGAAGCACAATGCAGTAAATCTCCATTTCTTTGCAATGACCCCTTTTTCTGTCCATTTCATTTTATTTTTGGTCAGGAAAGATAATAAAACTAGCAGGAATGGGATACAAAGTTTCATTTGATTACACCATGTACCCATGTACATATGAAAGACTAATCAAAAAATAGCTTATGGAAAGTGAGTTAAAATGAGTGTAATGCTAGCCTCGGCTAGAAGACTCAAGGTAAATTCCAGTTGGAAGATATACGGTGTTAGAAGCAGAGGCAAAAACATGTGCATAATAGTTAACATACTTAGCCAGTCAATCATAACGGCAGAGAACTAGCACACTAAAATTAACTTCAAAGACATGATCCAAACAACAGAATTCACTATTAGATATAGTACTCTCAATGATGATCCAAATTCTGGTAATGCTTAAAGATACCCTGCTTTTATGAGTCTCCTTATCTCTTCGGAATTTCCCTATATCTGGTTCCTTGAAGTTGCCCAATACTTTTTTGAAAAAGGTTGGATCGGAATATCTCCTCAGACAAGATCCCGGGCCACCAGTGTCAAATCTGATTGGTAAAACAAAGCATTTATGACCTAGATGAGATTAAAAAAAACTGAAAAATCTGATCAAACTATGTCTTTCATTGAAATGTGAGAGAGAATATGATCATACTTGTCAAGCAAGTGCAAATGAGGAGGATCACGACATTCTTCATAGGAGTCCATAATAAATCTCGGCAAGTCATTGTAGATGAAATGGTTCTTTTCATTTTGAATACGAGGATGCCATTCAGAACCTGCAAGGCAGCTGCTTTTTCTGAGGAATTGAGAAAATATGGGAAAATGAAAGTTTGATATAATGAAACTTGTGATTAATATCCCAACTCGAATGACTGGATCTATAAAGAAGTATGCAACATAGTCTAAATGTGGCATGATCCTATCAAGATAATAAAGTATGACGCCACTGTCACCACCCCCACCTGTTTCTCTCGTTTAACACAAAGGAGTAAATAACAAGAATGTGATCACCTCTTAATCCTTATAAATCTTTGCATCAAGAAACATGGAAGCTGAACCAACAAATTCAACCATGACAGAAATTTAATAAGGTCATACAATTAAGATTGTTTCCGTGTTTAACCAGGTAGTGGGTCAATTACACTGATGGACAAATTTGCGCATACTTGGAAAATAACTCTGGATAAATAATGATAGGCAGATGCTCTTTTTCCAGCTGGCTTCTATACTGTTATCACTAGGCTTGCTTTTCCTTAAATTAGACATAAACATTGGGAAAAGGCTGTACAGGAGAGTCACATGCTTCGGCCAAGAGAATGAATCTAGGTCAATATTTTAGAAGACCTATGGGAGAAAGATGACAAATGCAGGACAGAGATGATTATAAGTGCAGGAAAAGAGTCATACCAGCTGTGTACGCAAAATGTATATGGCTTGATTGAGCAAGTACTGCCTTCTCAAGAGAAGGCAGGGCAGCTTCCACTTTTTGCACTCGAACCATTAACTTATGGCTTCTTGAAGCTGTTGTCACTACTTGCTCCTGTAAGCCATGAAAGACTTCTGCTGCAAATCTACAAAAGGGTTCAGGTGCTGCTTGAGCTTAAAATAGGCAAATGATAGTCATGAAGTGAAAAAATGAAATGAAACATCCGATTCCATCAAGTACATGGAAGACTTCAATCTCTATCAAGAATTTTTAAGATGCACGTAAGAGCAATGAAATATTTGCACCGACTCAAAGAAGTACTTTGTTACATTGATGTTGTTATATAAAGAAAGGCAAAAGTAATCGCCAAACTTTTTCTTTGATAAACCCGCCGAGTCCAAAGGTAGTGTGTAAGAAAGTTTGAAATATATTTATTAGGATTTGACTAGATATATGAAAAATAATAGCAAAAGGAGAACCCAAGCCAATCTCAAGATTGATAGACTTCTCCATCACAATTTCAAGCATGGATCTACAGTGCAGATTGGTTTTACATTTTAGTACATGAAACAAAATAAATTGAGCATAACGAGAAATGTGCCCTCTTTTCCTTTAACGTCGAAGTCATTTAAGCAAATACCTTCAGTAGGCAATTAAGGCCAATTAAATTTACATTTAATGCGACTTTCAACCTCATCAATCCGCCAAAAATAATTGAAAGATGTAGAAAAACGATGAAATATGAAATAGATAGAGGTTTACTGATTATACTTTCAACTGAAGTTGACAAAAAATGGCCTTTTCCTGAGATTAAAAAAAGTTCACATTAATGATAAATTCTGAACTCTTAACAAGACCGATTGAGAAATTCCTTCAGAAATACTGGTTGCAAGTTCAAGAGTAACATATTTGTTATCGCCCTTATTCTAGTATGATAGCAGCTCACGGTAACCAAATCACTAGTCCACCATCAAGCATATAACAACTAAAAGAGTATGTCGCAAAACCTTGTAACTAAAACATTGTACATAGCACATTATGCCCAGCAAAAACCGCCCATTCATAACGTCAGAAAAAAAAAATGACTTCAAAAGCTAAAGAATCCAATAAACCAAAGCCTAAACAAACAACCTCAAATAAGAGCTCCAGCACTTAAATAAATCTAACAAGTATGTTTAAATGGGGTTTCCACATGCTCTCTTCATTTCTCTCCACAACTATATACCACACAAAACAAAAGCAAGTTAATTACCTTCCGCACTAATCGGCGAAAAATTAGAAGGAAACGCCTTCTTCAATCAAATGATCGGAACTACTACTCTTAATTAGTTACACCAAAAACCACTTTAAAAATCATGCATTAGCCACAAGTTTAACAAAACAAAAATTCCATGTAATGCAAAAGCTTTATTTTTCACAAACATTAGCACCAAATCAAAACTCTCAAATTGCGGAAAGGAAAAAAGAAAGAAGCAGAAGAAAGGGATAGAGTTAAAAACACACTCAGCCAGATCGCCTAACTGGCGCAAGACTCCAACGAGGCCAGCAACAGCAACGCCGTCGAGCACCGCCTTGGGATCTTCCTTGTCAGCTTCTTTAAATAGTTCAGGCTGTCCCAAGCCATACTCATTCCTCACTTCAAACCTCACTAGAGGCATCTTTCTTCTCTCCCTCCCTAAAAACGATATAGCAAAAAATAAAAAGAGAGGGGATGACAGAGCAAAAGAAGGGGAAGGGAGAGAGAACAGGAACACGAATATAGTGAATGAAATGAAATGAAAGGAAACAAGAAATGTGATATACGTAGAGAGAGAATAGTAGAAGTAATGGCAGTTGGTGGAGGGATTGAAGCAGCTTAACTGCCAAAGACAGAAGAAGAAGAGCTTAGGATTGCCAACTCTGCAAGCCAGCAAGCCACGAGCCATTCCTTGACATCGACAAAGATGATGGTTGCAATGACTTCATTGCCCTCATTATTTTGTTTTATTTACTCGCAGAGGTTGTTGAATTTGTTAAGGCTGTAGCCCCCATCCATCCCCATTTGAATTCGATTTTGTAGCTTTTCTGAATTTGTCTTGTATTATTTGTTTCTGGCCAAATTGGTCATTTGGGACTGTAAGTGAAATCCATTTTGTTTGGGGATGTGTTCAAATTTTTATACATGTAATCTATCATTTACCCTATATACTATTGCTTTAGGATCTCAGTTAAGAAAATTATGAGCACTGGGGCAATCAAATTATATTATCCGTCTTACGAATCATTGATTTAGAATTTGTTTAATAATTGAGACTTGAATGGATCAAATCCATAACCAGTTCCCAACATGATCAATCTCAAAAAGAATCGATCGAGAAGCAAGGCCAGATTTCTGCCTTGGAAATCACCCAACAATATTAGATCAAAAGAAAAAGATGTGGTAAAACTTGGCCCTGTTCATGGAATATGAGTACCGAAATGCATCACATCTGGACACCTACTAAATATTTTAGCTTCATCAATACTAAAATATTGAGTACCAAACCAACCACATGAGTAGTACCAACTCTGTCCAAATTTCTCTTTTCTTATATCAACATTTCGATCCTGGTAGCAACTTCAGTGCATTGTAACATGGAAAAGAAAGACGGAAAGATAAATTGTATAGTTTTGCTGGATCTCAGGTCTCTTTATACTTTTAAAGCCCCAAAGTACTATCATTATTCGACACTTGATGTTTGTTTAATGAAAATTAACCTCAGACAAGGGGTCTGCCGTGTCTGCGATTCTTCATCTCTTTTCTTCATTTTATACACATCCAACATGGACGCTTCTAGAGTCTCTACGGATAATTAATTAAACCCTATGTACTCTTGAGATTAAGTTGTTTCCTTTTGTGCAATAAAGAGTTTTGACATGGTAATCGTAAATGATGAAAGTCTTATATCCTATCCAAGTTTAAATTTTGGAGTAAATCTTACATAAACAAATCAAATGACACACTCCTTAATCTTACATAATGGTTAATGTTATTTCGTTCAAAAACATTATGAAAGCTGCCTTACTTTTACACGATGTTTTATCAAATGTAACTTGTGAGTTTAAATGGATTATGTAAAGTGTTAGATCTAATGAAATACTTGTGCATTGTTAAAGTAAATCATCCTTCACAATATTTAATAGATGTATTATATTTAAAAATATAAACTTTGTGAAAATTTCATCTTTTTATATATAAACTTTATTTTGACCAAAGATGCTATCACTTTTATTTAAAATATTATTAGTTTACAATTATTATTCACGTCAGGACAATAGCACTGTACTTATAACATCAATAAAATTAATAGGCATTTAAGATTTATTTTTAGAATAAATTAAAAATGAATTTGTATTAGAAGCGAAGTTTGTCACTTCTTAAGTAACATACCTTCGTTTGATTAGAAAACAAAAAACTCCATTAGTATAATGTAATTTTCACCATGTTGGGGCAGTTCATATTTACTAAAATACAGAAACGAAGTTTGCAATAGAGCGACAATATTAGTGCAAGGTCTGGGGCCAGATGGATGGTCCTCAGAGAATAAGCGCCAAGCAAGAGAATAAGCGCTGAAGTCTTTCGGACCATACAACTGAAAAGTTGAACACGCCCAAACCGTTTGACCTGTGCAGCACCTAACGTCCAAGCAACCGTTATACTCGTCACCGGAAAATAGACATCATGATTCCCACTTTCGAGTCACATGTTTTGTCGTTCATATTGTATAAACACAGACATAGTTACATAGAGAGGGAATTGCTCTTTTCCTTCTTTATGCCGCATATAGATACATGTTTAATTTAAAAGTTATTAATAATTAATAAAATATTTTACTTTTAAATTTAAATTAAAAATATCCTATATAATCATAATACATAATCAATACACACTTAAGGATGCCTAACTTAACCTTTATATAAATGCATGTATATTCTTCTTCTTAGTTGTTACACATTTTAAGACAAATATTACAAAGTACATAACCAAAAAAAGTTATATTTTTTATTCTTAGGAAATAAAATTCACTCTTTAATTTTTAATTTTTAACTTAATCAATATGATTGGAGTTACATTAATTTATTTCCACATTAATTTTATTTTTATGTTAAAAAAACTACTTTTATTATTTGATTAGCCTCAAATTTACTAATGTTGGGCCTCTAAGCAATAACACTCACAAAATCTTTTAAGTTTACTCAATCAATTACAAACCACTCAAATTGTTGGAACCCCTCCCCGGGCGGGTCACGGGCCCGACGTCCTACGTGACATCTGGACCCGTGGCCCACGGGAGAGGGATCCTCCACCAGTGATACTTAAAACGAATAAATTCATTTAATTTACCTCCGTACAAAAATTGAGAAAAAAAAAAATTCAATAAGTGTTGACCCCCGGAAAAATACGTGGTGGGATCGTAAGATAAGCATATACATTAAAATAAGACAATTAGTAACAAAAATTTTAGAAAAATATTTAATACACAATTTAATAGATAACAATGATTTAATTAAAATAGCTAACAAAGAATTTCATACGATTTGAATTTTTTTGAAGGGTCACAAAATTATCCCCCTATTTTTAAAAATAATTCTATGTCCAAAAATAACTCAAGGGTATTTAATTTGATAATAAAGACAAAAGGGAATTTTTAGAAAAATCAGAAGTAAAGGAAGCAGCGCGTCTATTCGCTGCGCTGAAGGATTGACTCGCGGTCGTTCCGCAAAACGACCGCGAGACGCAGGCTGAAGGGAGCATCTCACGGTTGTTCCGCAGAACGACCGCGAGATGCGGGCGAGAGGAGCATCTCGCGATCGAGCGAGGGAGGGGCTGCTTCTTTCCGGAACGATCGCGAGATGCGAGTGAGGGAGGGGCTGCTTCTTTCCAAACAATTTTCAGAAACTGATTCAAAATTTAAAAACTCCTATCTTTTTACACAGAAATCCAAAAATTACAAATTTGGTATCAATAAAAAGCTCAAGGAAAACTCTACAACTATCCTGAAGAAATCAAAAACCAATTTGGCCTCTAAGACCCTCAAAATCCATTGCAAAAAGTCTGCCTCATTAGAAAAAAATGAAGAACACTTAATAGCTGCAGAATTCTAAAAACTCTAACTTTCCACCCTAAAGTCCAAAAATCACATACTTCATATCATCAGAAAGATCACAAGAAAATGCACATCTCCCATGAAGACTTCAAGAACAA
>JANQAP020000047.1:1515823-1531669 GCA_026874005.2 Erythroxylum coriaceum | reverse complement strand
AAATATTAAATTAAAATAAGAAAATATAAATAAAATAAATTTAGTAAATTAAATATTTCATAAAAAATATATTATTATTCATATAAATTTAAATTATAAATATTAAATTAAAATAAGAAGAAGATGATACATTGGACTTGCTTTCTATTAGTTAAGGATATAATGGAAACTAATAATTATCAGAAAGTTATTAATGGAAAGTAGAATTTTTACCGCAAAAATACTTTCTTACCGCAACCATCTTTCTATTTATCGATTTCTGCGGTGGCACTGCACTTTCCTCCAATGTCCAGTTGTTTGTCTGCAGATCCAAACATGTGATTGCGTTTGAAAACTGCGATAGATAAGTACTTATCTTCACCGCATCGCAGATCCAAATGTAGCCTAAGGGTCTAATGGTGACATTAGATCAAGGATGTATTGAACTTGTAATTATAGCATCTTAGTATAAGATTGAACATCAGGAAGAGACTAAGCCAGATGCCACTGCTTCATCACTAGGGGATTTGGTTAATATGATTTTTGTAGATGATGTGATTGGCTCGTGGGCAATATTTCCTTATGTACGTCCATTGATTCCCACATCTTAGGATTGAAACATTTAATATTATCTTATCTTCATTTTTATTTTATTATTATTATTTAGATATCATGACTATGTCAACTTACATTTTAATATAAGAGCGATCTATGCAAAAATTTGACAAGATGCATCTATTCTTTTATGTTATGTTAGGGAGTTACTAGTTTTAATTTTTTTCTCTCCTTTTATTTGTTTACTTTCGTTTCCTTGGTATATATGATATGCACATTGAGGATAATGTACATCTTAAATTTAGGGGAGGGATTTTTTGTCTTTAGTAACCATGCTTATCAATTTCATTATTAATATTTTAATAGGGAGCAATTTTGGAATTTTTCACTTTGAAAACATATTGATTTTGATAATCTATTATAAGTTTGATTGTTTTTGTGATTTAAAGTGCTTATGCAAAAAGCCATGAGTTTTAATGACTAAGTTGAATTTAATTTATTACATAAATTTGGAGAAGTAATATTTCATTTATGCTATGATACTTTTTATATAAATTATTTATGCATTGAAAAAATATGATTTCTTTTGATCATTTTCATTATCTTGCATATATAAAAATTTTTAGAGAAAGTATGAATATTTAAACATTAAATTATTTCAATCTATAGCTTTATACAAATGAAAGGTTCTAAGTTAAATTTATTTCCTAATCTCCTTCAGATGACTGTTGCTTACCAAATGTCCCCTCAAACCTTAAGGTAATTATAGACAGTGTTATGGTATTAAGTTTTGGGGTAAGGCTCTAATGGTGGATGCAGAGTTTTAGATTGGAGAGATATATAATCACTACCAACTACAGAACAATAGGAGGTAACAACATTGGATCCCAAAGAAGTTAAATTGATGCCACAATAGTCTGAAAGAAATAATATAAATATTGATTAAGTGGAGCTACAATAGTTTGAAATATGCCGTACATAGCAAGAGCATCGAGAAAGCCTTATACATATGGATTGGCTGGAAGAGGACGTGGTCGCTTATTTCTAGCATGTTAGCTTTTCAGTAAAACCTAGACCTTTCTCACCATCTCCACCTTTGGTGGTGTATGATGTAAACAATGACGATGATGGTGTGATGGGTAGTTGATTTCTATTTCTTTCCCTATAATTTCGTTTTTTATTATTATCTATTTTCTTTAATTTTTCCTTACTACCTTTATTTTATTTTATTTCTTGTGTCTTTTCCATTTTTCTGTTTATTTTTATTTGTTTTTGTTCAAGGAACCTTTCTTTGATGATTCACGTAGATTGAAATTATTTGTAGTAGCAAACATATGGCTCAGGGAAGTTTCTGCACCTTTGTTTCTGTTAACCTTCTCCTCTTTTTTGTTTACTAGTTTATTACTTTTATGTGCTTTGGACATGTCCATCAAGGATGAGTAAAATTTAATTATGGGGGAGAGAATAACCATGAAACATAATTAATTACAAAACACCTTCCAAGTGTATCAATCCATTTACTTTTGGCTTAGTAAGCTACAAATCCTAGAAAAGAAAGAATGATAATTAAGATAATTAAGTTGATTTATTAGACCTTTACATTGCTCTATAATTCAGCTATACTAGGTTCATTAATATGGTCACTAAGGTACAATTTAATTCAAATTTTACCTAATAGTCATAAGCATGATTCTTTAATTAAATGATGTTACATGTATATAATTTTAACATAAATTGAGTTTAGATTATAGCTTATGACAGGCACCTATCCTGAAATGATTAGGCAGCTTGTTTGGCAACCCATGGTTGCCCTCCAGTCGATATCTAATTCAGTTGGAAAGTTCTCGTAGAGCTAAGCCTATTGCCCTTTTTATTGGAGAGCTTTAACTCAACATTAATAAATGTAAACAATGGAGTTTTTTTTTCTAAATCATTTTATTAAAAATTTCGGCAGCATAACAACTATATTTTGACATCCCTAAAATTTTCAAATTCCCTGTAAAAATTCAAAACACTTCTATATTTACACCAAATTCTCCACTACAAATTCTGAACTTCAAGTATACTCACAAGCAACCTCAAACAATTACATCAATTGATTTTAAAAAGGCTAAAGCATATTCATGCAGCTAATTTAAAAACATTTATATACAAGCCTTCTTTACATAAAAATACATTTCAAACATATTTATGGATATGTAACAGTTCTCAAAAATATTTACAAGCAAAAATGCCTACATAGTAGCACATGATGAAGCTAACTATTCGTAACATATTCATGCAGCTAATTTAAAAACATTTATATACAAGCCTTCTTTACATAAAAATACATTTCAAACATATTCATGGATATGCAACAGTTCTGAAAAATATTTAGAAGGAAAAAAATGCCTACATAGTAGCAGGTGATGAAGCTAATTATTCATGAGGTGGATTTCTTACTGCTGAAGCCCCTGACCGTGCTCCTGAGAGGTTTTATTAAAAAACAGAAAATAGAATGTAAGTTAAACGAGCTTAGTAAGTGCTAGAATTTATATTCAAACCATGACTAACAATTTAAACCTCCCTAAAACAAATTCATTTTATTTCATATTGTTCAATACTAATATAAAAAGTATATGTTTCCTAAAATCAAATTTCTCAAATTACTCTTAAAGTAAATAGTGGCGGCATTATTATTGCCACGAACTTTCTTACACGCATAGCCCACCAATAATTTATTTACCATATGGTACCCTTAGGCATAAAACCATTGAGTTGGTTCTACGTCACTTACACGCTACTGGTTAACAACTAGTTATGAAGCTGGTTCTAAATCGCTTACCTGCACTAAGTTAATAGCTATAAACTGATAGTTGCAAAGTTGGTTCTACATTGCTTACCTGTAACAATTTTGGCTTGCATTATATGTATTCCATACATGCAAAGGACAATTCACTAGACTACTGACAGAGACAATACCACCCACTATTAGTAACTGATGCCCCCAAGACACTGTCATACATGATCTGAATACCCTAATCGGTATAATAACATGTATAAAATCTAACGGTGTACTATAGGATAAAAATTCATTTCCTATTTATCAACAAATAACATTATTTCAATGTAAATCCAAATCATATGAAATTTAACTTTCAAAATAAAATTCGTATATTGCTAAATCATAACCTTGTACTAGTAATATTCATTTATAACATATCATTCACATGAAACTCAACATAAATATTCACTTCATGATAAAATAGAAACCATTTTTATAAAATCAATTTAAAATACACCACTATTTTGCAAATGTATAGCCAAGCAAACTCATGCTTTATGTGCTCTCCTTTACTTACACAAATCACATCTCACTTAGGCATTTATTTCTAAATTTAGAAATAAGGCATTAAAACTATATACTCAGTTTAACCAAATTTAAGATTAGTGTTGAATCGCGTAAGTCGTACACTAATCGTATTTCTGCTTTAACTTTCGTAAGCTAACCTATTATTCTCCGTTTTAAAATCTAACTTCAAAAATTACTTAAATACCATATTTTGACCATTTTAATTTATCAATTTCTTCAAAACACTATCTCACCTAATTAATTCACCATATGGTCAAATATGTAATATTATAAATGCTAACTTTTTCCATTTGATTTTTCACAATAACAACCGCTAAATTCCAGTTTATTTACACCATAATCATTTCAACCTCATTACTTTGCACATACACTCCATAGACTATTTTTTTTCCAAATAATAACATAATACTTCATTTAATAATTCCAATGCCACAAATACACTTAATGACCATCCTTAATCACATTCATATGGTCATTACATCGTAACCATACTTTTATACCAAAAATGCCCTTAAGGCTAAACTTAAACATATTTTACATTAAACTAAAAATTACAATTTTTCTCTAAAAATTTTCTATCTTGGCCAAATATGATACACATCAATTATCCTTCTATTTTCTTAACATATCATATCACAAATGCATGTTTTAAAACCTATAGCATCACTCAATTCTCGTAATATTATTCCTAATCATCTAACCACAAAAATCCTCAAACTTACATAAAATGAAATCAAACCAATTCCAAACCAATTCTTTTTCATTTCTTTACATTATTTCAATGTAAATTCAAATCATAGGAAATTTAACTTTCAAAATAAAATTCATATATTGCTAAATCATAAACTTGCACGAATAATATTCATTTATAACATATCATTCACATGAAACTCAACATAAATATTCACTTCATGATAAAATAGAAACCATTTTTATAAAATCAATTTAAAATACACCACTATTTTGCAAATGTATAGCCAAGCAAACTTATGCTTTATATGCTCTCCTTTACTTACATAAATCACATCTCACTTAGGCATTTATTTCTAAATTCGGAAATAAGACATTAAAACTATATATTCAGTTTAACCAAATTTAAGATTAGTGTTTAATCGCGTAACTTGTATGCTAATCGTATTTCTACTTCAACTTTCGTAAGCTAACATATTATTCTCCATTTCAAAATCAAACTTCAAAAATTACTTAAATACCATATTTTGCCCATTCAAATTTATCAATTTCTTCAAAACACTATCTCACCTAATTAATTTACCATATGGTTGAATATGTAATACTATAAATGCTAAATTTTTCCATTTGATTTTTGACAATAACAACCTCAAAATTCTAGTTTATTTACACCATAATCATTTCAACCTCATTACTTTGCACATACACTCCATATACTATTTTTTTTTCAAATAATAACATAACACTTCATTTAATAATTCCAATGCCACAAATACAATTAATGACCATCCTTAATCACATTCACATGGTACATCATAACCATACTTTTATACCAAAAATGCCCTTAAGGCTAAAATTAAACATATTTTACATTAAACTAAAAATTACAATTTTTCTCCAAAAATTTTTTAGCATGGCCAAATATGATATACATCAATTATCCTTCCATTTTCTTAACATATCATATCACAAATGCATGTTTTAAAGCCTATAACATCACTTAATTTATATAATATTATTCCCAATCATCTAACCACAAAAATCCTCAGACTTACATAAAATGAAATCAAACCAATTCCAAACCAATTCTTTTTCATTTCTTTACTTCATTAGCATCAAAACCATGTTGTGCACATCATAAAACATAAAAATAAAATTTTAGGTGCTATTACATTAAGAACCCTAGCCATGGGCAATTCTTTAAATCTTGATTTCTTAGTCTACTTTCTTATTTTAGGTCCTGTTTGGTTGAGGGGTTATAATGGAACGGGATGGAACGTAACACACTTCCATCGCTTGATTGAGGCTTTCATAATGGAATGGAACGTAATGGGATGGGAGCGGAGGGTTTTATGTTATGTTCCATTCCATCCTAAACAGTGAAAATAAGAAATCTCTGATTCGAGGGGTTTAGGATGGAACGTAAACTAATAAATACATACTATCTAATATGCCTTCAATAATTTTTCTTAATACCAATTATTTCTTCTAACCCTAACTCCCTTTTCCCTAGACTCATTTATTACGATCCACAAACTTATCACACACGCTGATATCTATTATGGTCCACAAGCTTATCATTTCCAGACTTCTCTTTCCATTCTCTGTGTTCTACCATTTCTTCTTCTTCTCGTGTTCGTTATTAAAATTTTTATTATTTTAAAATATAAAATATATAAAAAATTATTTGTCATGGTTGTGACTTGAACAAGTCACAATCTTGAATTTTTAATTGGATATGATTTCTTCTTTAAAATCATAACGTTAAACCTCTTGCAACAACCATTTTAATATCAGGAGTATAATAGTCATTTATTATACATTATATTCGATTCCATCCATCTTCCAATCAACATTTCACTACATTACATTATGAACCCTTCTATCCCTCCCAAACAGCTTTTCATTATATTACATTCCATTCCATTATAAACCATTCCGTTCCGTTCCATTCTATTCCATTCCATTCCATTCTATTCCATTCCATTCCATTCCATTAATTAACATCTAACCAAATAGGCCCTTATATGTTTCCAAGCTTATTATCTACTCCATGGCAAGTCAAAAATCACCATTGATCTTAAATAAATCCATCACATTTAAAAACCCACAAAACTAATGACTTAAGCTAGGTAAACTTACCACTTTTTCTTTCAATCTCTTGGGTATTTGGTGAACACTTAGACTTGATCAAGATTTCTCCAAATCACCATAAAAATCTATGAAAAATCAACTTCCCCCTTCTCTGTCTTCTCCTTGGCCGATGTTCACCTTTGCTTCTCATCTCTCCTTTTTTGTTTTTGCTCTCATGGTTAACTCTCCCAAAATGAAGCAATTTGTCTTCCTTTTTTATTTTTATGCTCCTTTAGTGCATTATACATGTCACTCTCTAATTGTTCATCACTAATGACTCATTAATCCACTAACACCATGTAAAAAGACCAAATTGCCCTTAATAAGTTTAATTCACCAACTCATCGAATTAAATTATGAAAATATTCCACAATTGTCTTATCGTCAAATTGATCATATAATACTTTAATTAGGTTCAATACTTATTGATTGGACATTTTTAAAAAAATTCAAATGGGTTTAAAATTATCAATACTTATTATTTTCCAAAAAGGGTGTTTTAATCCTAAACTTTTGAAACTCTTAAAGTCCATCCAATCGAACTTATTTTATCATTAGACTCTAACACCTATTCTGGATATTTCAAACTTTTCAGGGTTAGGTCCCTAAAATCACTATTCAAGAAGAAATATTATTCACCTGGATTCACTATTCATCCAAAAATACTATTCACTGAAAATAAAAATTTATGTTCAATGAAAGGAAAAGGTTTGGAGTTTTACAGTTTAATAATTAGTTTAACATTCTATATTGTCTAAAAAAGAAAAGTAAAAAAAGTTTGATCATAAATAATTTCTTTTTAAGTCGATCTTGATCTAAGTTAAAAGGTCAAGGTTATGAATAATGATAGTGGCTATTTGAAGATGTAAATTCATTGAGTAACTGTAGTTATACATAACCAAGTTTTTATTGTTGCTCAAAAGGTTAGCATGAAATTTCAAACAAGCTCTTCTTACTCTATGAAAAGTTTCAAAGATATTTTTGCGTTAGTTTATTTCAATATATTTTTATAGTTGCTTTTTTTGGTTTATACTTTTTAATTCATATTATCTATTTTATTTATCAAGTACAATCACTAAATTTGGCTTAAATTTAAAAGATTGTGAAGTTAGTTTGAGATTAATTACAGGTTAGTGTAAAGATTTAGGAATTTAGGTAGTTGATGAATAGTGTAATTAAGCAAATAATGATTATACATAGTTATTTAATTGGATTGTTGACTCTTTCTACAAATCAAAATTATCTGTGTTGTTAGCCTTTTTGATTGATTTGCTTGAAGATTAAAAAAAGCTCAAATGTGAGGGGAATTTGATGTATATGTAGTTTACATATGTTTTACTTAGCATTTTGCTATGTTTTCTTTATAAATTACCTTAACTTGTTGTTGTATTTGCTTTTATTTTAATCTTGGATGTTTCAAGTACTTTTACAGATATGTTTCTTTGGAAGTGATTTTGGCTATGTTATAAAGAGTTGTACACATCAAAATAAGAGAAGTAAACATCTTTTGTTGAACACAGTCTTACGCATGGACCTATTGCAACTGATGTCCATCTTTGGGCAAAAGAACTCAATGAGGAGATTGAATAAGGCCAAACAATTGATCGTGGCATAGGCTGTGTTCTTATTTAGAATCAGGATTTGAAGACATGTTTTATAAAATATTATGTCAAAGTTTGTGTAACTTGGCAATGGAGTTACATTGTTACAAATGGCCTTAAACACATATATAACAGAGCTTGTGTTCCTTTTTGGATGAAGAATTTAAATACAAATAGTGAATATAGCCTAAAACATGGTAATATCTCAAACTATGTTTATTACATAAATACTTATTTAGATAGCATGGAAAACTTAGTTAAAATGAGAATTTTATTTTAGTTTAAATTTGAAAATAGGTTTTATTAGCTAAAGATAGAGTGAAATTCTATAGGCTAGACTTTAATTTGTAGATAAGAAGAAAGGGGATCTAACATCATTCTAATGAAGATAAGAAAATACCTTTTATGATTTCTATACTCTTTATCACTACTACATGTTTTAAAGATGATGTATAGAAAAATCTTATAATGTCTAGATAGGAGGAACCTTAGTGTTGTCTTATACTTATTTAAGTTATTTTATGAAGAGTTTAATAGTTGTGAAATATTTATTTTGTTTTAAAATTATTTTGATAAAAGCTAGCAATTAAATCAAATCTTAATTTGATATAGCATTTTGAGAAAACCTAGTTGTAGATTAACATAAGCATTAATATTAAAATTTGTATACATTTTCGTTATTATAGTCAAACCTTTTAAGGAATTTCATTAATCTTAATAAGTTTTTGGAGGTTTTAGTTAAATAGAGATATCACTTAATTAGTATAGGAATAGGTATTCATAATTTGATAGGGACCAATTAATTAACTTAGGAAATTTCTCCAATCCAATTCATAAAAGTTTTGAAATAACTGAATCATGAATATAAAATGATTTTAGGGGGAATTCTTATCTAGATTTTTTATTACAGATGATTTTTTATCTTTAGTATTTTATTTTATTTTATTTTTAGTGAAATCTAAATTTGCTTTAGTATAAATTTAGGGTTACATTAGATCAACTATACCTTAACTATTGATTATATAAAAGTAAGAGAGTTAGGCTTAGTAGTTATTCAATCTTCATGAGAATGGTACTCTACTTGTTACTATACTACTATAAAACAATTAGTAAATTTGTTTAAACAATTAGTATTAGTTTTAGAATAATTTAAAACTATTTTAAGAAGAAAGAAAAACAAGGAATTCAAGGAAAATTGATGCTAAATTTCATCTCTAGATTTTGCCACCATGTTCTTCCTCCTTTCATACGGGTTTTCTTCTTCTCCAAAACTCTGTTAAAAAATTGAAAAGAAATTTCATCAAAATAAAAAGGCGGCTCCTCCTTCTTATAACCTTAAATTCTTCTATTTATACTCTTTTTTTTAATGCTACTTCAAGTTTAAGGTTTTCTTATAAGTTTATCTGCACTAGTGTAGGAGTATTGTTCTATTGGAGTAAAAGTGCTACTAAAAATCTTGTATATAAAAAACTCTCAATCATAGAACAAAATTGCTCATATTAGTGCAAAGGGAATAATGTTTTTATAATTTTTTGATCATCGAGTGTAGAAGCACTTTTTTTTGCACAAGGGCACTTATACATTTGACAATCATCATTTGGAAAAGTTGCTAACATAAAGGCACTCCAAATTAATGGAAAGGCACCATGAATTATATTTTTTTCAATTTTCTCGTTCCTTAATCCTTAATTTTGCTCCAAAAATCCATCATATATAAAAAAAATGATGCTAGCTATAAAACACATTAAATTTCTTGTAGACTTTCTTAAAAATCACAAAATTACCAAATTTAAAGTATTAAATTAATGAATATAAAATCCACTAATCAAATACTCCTAAACTTAACATTTTGCTAGTCCTCAAGCAAAAAAAAAGAAAATTAAAAAGTTAAAAATTTACTGATAAACAACTAAGATATGAAACTAACACATAAAGTTTTGGACCAATGAACTTAAAGGTTACATAAAAACACTGCTCACATAAAGTTCAAAACATTATAAAATTGAATTGACAATTTCATTTCACCTTGAACCCTTAAGTATTATATGTGAAAGTCCTTTGTTTCTTAACCATTCGTACTTAGATAAGTTTATGTAAAAAAGTGAGTTGTAATGGAATGTTTTAGGACTTCATATAGTTACTTTTCATGAAACTCTCCACTAATGTAACCAATTTATAACATTGAGGATCAATAAAAATTTATATTAGCTTGTAATATATGGCTAGGGTTATAAGTAGGATAATATATATAAATTTGGCTAAATACACTCATAATCATGCAATTAGTCTAGGATCTTGAAATAATTTCAAACACTCCTCTAATCACACATTTAAACTCATTACTATTTACATTGAACTTATTAACTTTAGCACTTTTATTTATATGTGCATATAGAAACCACACACCCACACTTGATTTTTTTAGCAATTATTGAGCTTACAGGGTGTTGATCTTTTTAGTTTTTATTTTTCTCAAACCATTAAATTTCTTTTATTTCCTAAAGTAATATGGCTCTCTATTTTTGGAAAATGAAAGAATAAATAGATTACGTTAGGCAAAACTATTACAACTTACAAAATACCAGAGTTTAATTCTTGCTCCTTCTCAAGTATGCTACCATCGGTTTGTTCTATGAATCAAACAAACATTGAAAAAATGAAAAACATAGCTCAACACCTACGATTTCCTTACCTATTCATAAGTTCCATTTAGCTCGCATAGATGAAGGTAGAAGATAGGTAGCTCTCTTAGCTAATAAATTGGCTCGGATCTAATTTACTATTTGCTCCGCTAACTGTATTTATCTTCCTCCCTCTGTTTGCAGATACGACAGTTTCTCTCCTTCCATATCATGTAAATGGTAGTGATGAATACCAATTTCATTAAGAGACTATTCGGTTTGCATGGTTTAGAATAGTTGATAAACAACCTCAAGGTAGGCTTCCATTTATAGGAATATTGAACTGCATCCACCATGGATAAAATTCTGCTCCATATGGCTTTACTATACTCACACATAAAGAACAAATGATTTCAATCTTCCTCGGCATTATGACACAGGGTACACAAAGTATCAACTGGCCTAAACCATCGGCATTTTGTTCTTAATCTATCTTTGATCACTAGCTAAGTAATAAAGAATGCTTTGTGATTAAGAGACTTAGACCAGACAAGCGTGAATCATAGGACCTCCACTGCTGTAGGCCAAAATAACTCATGACATGACTGATTTGTAAATAGCCCTTGTGAAGTTAACGACTACCAGAACTCATCTGCTATTTCCGTGTAAAAATGCTGCACCAGTGAATGACAGCCGTGGAAGCTTCCACGCCAAACACCATTGTAAATTAATTTCGAAACTCTTGATGTCAGTGGTAGTCGATTGAGTAGATGAATAATCATAGGATGGTCAATAAGTGGACTTTCATCAATATAATTATCATATCATATCCAGGTGGCTTACCCGCCATGCACTCAATGTTTGATATACAAGTAAACCAGAGGTCTGATCTTCAACAATTGATTAAAAGATCAGGAATAATGCTTTGACACAGCCAGCCGCCAGAAGTTAAGGTTATGGAGATAAATTTGATGCACCCATTTTGTCCACAACTATTCTTTATCTGTGAATAACCTTCATATCCTCTTGCTAAGTAACACCTCTTGCATAGAAGAAGCAGAATTGATGCTCAACCTACCTAGTTTCTTAGGGATGTTTCCTCACTCTATTTAACTTTCGCCTTCTAACCTAATACATTAGTACTCGACCATAAATACGCTTTCATCAACCTATCAATTTCCTTTATGATCTTTCTAGGTAGAGGTAGGTGAGTAGTCTAGTGAAGATGCAAGCTACTTAGGATTGAAATGACCAAAGTTACTGAAGCAGCATAAGATCGATGTTTACTCTACCAAGTGTTTACTTTCCATCTTATTTTTTCTAGCAGTGGTATGCAGTAGAAAAATTTAAGCTTCAAGGTAGTGAGGGGCACTCCTAAATAACTCAATGAAGGTGGTTTGATAATGAGATCAGTAGCTATCCTTAGGAGTTGGTCATTGCTAACATTCGCAGAAAGATACATACTACTTTTCTCCACATTCATGTAAGCCCGAACCATTTATAGAACTGTTGTAATGCCTACATTAAGATCGTAATGGAGCCCAGGTCTGCACCACAAAGGAGTAAGAGATCGTCCGTAAATTTCAAATGAAATAGGTGGAGTCTTGAGCAATTCTGATGATACTTGAAATTGCGATGGGATCTTGTGAGTGAGATAAGGAGCCAAAATAATCCTTCCATTACAATGGTAAAGAGATAAGGAGATAAAGATCCCCTTGTCAAATGCCTCTTGCATTCTTAAACAACTTAGTAGGAGTTCCATTTACAAGAACACTTAAAGAAGCAGACTTAATGCATGTCATAATCTAACTCATAAATAATACAAGAAAATCGAAAGCCATCAGACACGTTTCTAGAAAAGTCCAATCTATAGTGTCATAGGCTTTATAAAAATCTATCTTCATCATACTTCTGATCTTCCTCCCGATGCATAGTCTTTCAATAAATCTTATGTAAGGAAAATATTATCACCTATGTTCCTCCCTGGGATGAATGCACCTTACACCAAATTAATCATCTCTGGTAACATTTTTTTAAGCCTCTCAGCTAGGAGTTTTGTAATCACCTTGTAAACGATATTACAATAGGAGATCGGCCTAAAGTCATTCATTGTCTGCAGTGGTCTGTTTTTTGGAACCAAACAACTGTAAGTATTGTTACTTCACGAAGCATCTTTGTTGAAGAGAAAAATTCCAACACTGTTTGTATAAAAAGTTGTCCCGTTATGTCCCAAGCAAACTAGAAAAACCAAGCCGTGAAGCTATCCAATCCTAGGGCTTTTAAAGGTTACGTGCTAAAGTCTACTTTTCAAATTTATAGTTCAGTAAAGGGGTTGATAGAGTCTCTTTGAGTTATGGCCTTATTGCTCCTGCTAGTAACCTTTTCATATTCTCCGTAAGTGGATCAACCAAACCTCTTCCCATTGTTTGAGAGCAAAAACTACAAACCATATCAAGTAATTCTCTAGGATAAGACTTCATGTTGCCCCAACTATCCAGTAAGCTCACTATTCTATTGGAGTTATGTCTGGCCAGCATTTTTGTGTGGAAATATTTTATGTTCGTATTGCCATCACGGAGCTAATTTAATCTTACTTTTTATTTAGAATGGTATTATATAGCTACATGGCTTCCTGGTAGTCCCTAAGCATAGACATTTCATACAGCCGGAAGCTATTATCATGGGGAGAATTATAACAGGCCATCTGAGCATATTGCACTATCAGTTTCAAAGTTTTCGAATTATGCCTCCTCCTACCAATAAAACTTTTGATCGCTATCCTCACTCGTTTCAATTTCTGCATTAGTTGGAAGGCTTTATAGCCCTCATCTCAAGCATCTAGCAACAGTTAATGAGAGACAAGAACCTTCCCATCTGAGTTGCCCCGTTAAAGTAAGAGATACGATTAGAGATGATCTTCCATTGTGCTCCCAAAAAACGCTGGTTTTCCAATAACCTAAGGTCTTTGATCTTCATCTCCAACAATCCCACCAGAGCAAGTTTTTTATCCTTAATTATCTCCTTAACTAAAGAACTTTTAAGGGGTTCATTTAGCCCCCTTGTGTTCCACACTAGGATGGATATATTAGGGACAAAGCCCCTTTTAGATTTCCCCTTCCCTTTCTTCTTAGCAGACTTATGTCTTGCAAATTTAGTTTGGACATGCGGGGCCTCTTCCTTATCCTGACTGGATAAATTATCTTCAGAAGCTAAGGTAGTCTGCACACAGACTTCTCCCCCAGTCACACCGTCTACTATGTTCAGTACTTCATCAGTTCCTGCTATTACTAGAGTTGCAGTTATGTGGAATGCCTCAGGCCTTTTTATAACTGCTTAATCTACTACTATACGTTAATTCCTTATCAAACATAAGTTTAGTTCCCTCGTAAAGAGCATCCTGACTAGCTTTGCTTCATATACAACCTGCTTTAGTTGGTATGTCTAGCCTATTCGGTGAGTTCAAACCCGGACTAAAGTTGAGCATCTCCCTCTCACTTTGTACAAGCGTTAATTTATAGTTATCCTTTGTTACCCTCTCGATTGAGTCGCCATTCGTCACCAGTTCCACCTGAGTACCCATTGAGAAAACTTTACCTATAGGTAACCATTTATTGGTGGTGTTCAGTTTTCATGGAAAAGACAGAGAAATTACCCTCTTCACCTTTTCACCGTTCTCGCCTAAACATATCACTGTGAGGCTATCAGGGAGTGAAATATTTCGCTGGGTCTCAATGCATACCTTTTTTTTTGAAAAATTAAAAAATTGGATTGATAGATAAAATATGAAGAACAACGTTAGGAGAAATATAGTACTCTCCTTAGTCTCCTACGACAAAACCACAACATACTACACAATACAAACTAAACCAATTGGAACAATAGTATAGTAAGGGCATCGTTGCTTATCTAAGGCAAGTCGATTGTAAAAGAGTTAAAAGACCTCTTTCATCTGCACATCTAAGATGCTAGTGCTTCCAAATTAAAGCTAAGAGAATAGAGGTAATCCTGAAGAAAGGCAGTATTTGTTCATAAAAAAAATCAACTAAAGACACCATTTTATTTCATTCATAGCATGCCAAAACACCATAAATACCCTACTGTTGGTATTTGGGATTTTTCTTCCTCTTCCTAGCTAATTTCCTCTTTGCAGCTTTTACCTGCATATAAAAATCTCCTGAAATGTCAGGGATTTGGTCTGTAACTGATAGAGAATCACAATCCTCTACTGTCAAATCTAAACTGCTTTCTCGAGGGGAACCTATTTTCTGTTCTACATTTTGAGAGATGATATTCCTAGTCCCTTAACTTGTCACTCTATAATCACTAGAGTTTACCATTGTTGTTTGTTCTTCATTTTCCATCCTAGCCTTGGAATTCTCATTTTGCCCAACAATTGCTAATGGGGTCAACATGTTGACCTAATCCATCTGACAATGCTCCAAATATTGCGAGGTGAAGTGATGCACTTCATTTTCCAATCCCTTGGGAGAGATTTGTCCAGATGCTATAATGGAATTCCCACCCTCATTTTCTGGGGTATCAATTGCTGAGTTATCATTAGCATCAATTATAACACCCACAACCTCATCATTTTGCATTGTAGAAGCATCAACCCCCAATAATTCATCCTGCCATCTAGTTTGGAAGAGTTTTCCTATAGGAACCTATTTATTGGTTGAATTATAAGGCTTTCAGGGATATGTCACCTTAATTTCAGATTTGTCAATCTCCCCTATTTCACCTAATTTGAGTATTGATCAATGATCAGGTAGTATAGCATTCCTTTTTACCTCCACATAGATTTTTGCATACCCAATTCGTTCCATTCTAGATGTTTAAGCATCCATACAAAGAGGCTTTCCTAAAGAACTTGCTAAAAAACTCAACCCTTCAATTGTCCAAAATTCTAGTGGCA
>JANQAP020000047.1:1479165-1502191 GCA_026874005.2 Erythroxylum coriaceum | reverse complement strand
CTGAACCCATATAAGAAAATATTCTACACATTCCTTATCAAAAACTATCCCAAGTTTCCACTTTTGAATAAACATGGGTTGGCCTCCTATATGCCAAGGTCCTATTTCCAGTATTTCATTAAAATTACTATCCACAGTAAATTTAAACAGAATAGTGCCATCATCCATGAGTAAAGTTTTTTCTAAGCCTTTTTTACCCCATCGTGTAGTGGCCTAGGCGTTGATGATTGGAAATGCGGGCCTCTTACTCTAGAAGGATCCAACCAAGGCAGTAGACCAAGCCCTCACTCTAGCTTATAGCAATTCAATCGGTGGGCTGGCAACACTATCCTTCACAGCATCTAGGTTGTATTTCAAATGTATCCTAGTATGTTGCACATGAATTTTCTTTGTCCAAGCACTAATCTTGGGGGAGGGTTTTAAAAATCTGAAGCTAATGAGCTTACCCCCTTTCCAGATGCGTAAGTTTGACAAACCTCTCGGGTTAGAGCAGGGAAATCTTTTATAGACAAGGGTAATGGTGCCCTATCCTCTTCCATGAAAATCACGTCATTGTCCTCCTACCTCTTGTCGAGACTCCTTCCACCATTTTCCTCACATTACAGCTCCTCCATTACGCCTTTCCCATAACTCAAAAGCTGCCCAGATTTGTTTATCCTAGAAAGTAAAGCTAACTGAACAACCCACTGGATGTGTGAAGAAACGCAGTGTCGAGAGCGTCAGAAGTCACAGCGTGAAGAGCGGAGATCTGGTAGTGCAAACTTGGCCTACCCAAAGGAGAGGGTAACCCACTGAGCAGATCTGGGTCTATGTTTCTCTGGATAGTATGAGAGAGAATGCACAAGACGGAAGAGAACACGCAGAGATCTAGGTCTGTGTTTCTCTAGGTAGCGCGTCTTTGGACACAGGACGCGCTAGAAGTCATACCGTTGGCCGCAGGTTGTTGCCTCTAGAAAATGTTGTCGCCCTCCACGTCTCAATGCACACCTTGGCATATCCTATCCTTTCCATCTTCTTGATGTGAGTATCCATAAACAGAGGTTTGCAAATAGCACTAGTAATGTAACTCAGCCCCTCCAATGTTCATAATCGATAGCTTCTCTATCTAACTCCAATCCTGGTCTCCACCATTATAAGAATAGAGGCTAGTCCCCTATATGTCACGGTTCTTGTCCAAAGATTTCAAACATTCCACTTTCCTCTGCAAACTTGTATACGAAGGCCCCATCTTCCCTCAATAATACTCTCTCCAATCCCTTACTGCCCCAATGTGTTTTTGCCTATGTATACACCACATGGAAAGCTAAACGCTTATTTCAAAAGAATCCAACCAGTGCCCATAACCACACTTTTGCTCTAGCAGTTAACAGCTTCAAAGGAGGAGATAGAATATCATCCTTTAATATATCATGAAAATGCTTCAAAGTTACCTTTCTTTGGTTGTGGGAGTAATTTACTCTTCCAGTTAAGGAGGTGAGAAATTAGAATCTTTTCCACCTAATTTTCAACCAGAGAATTATCTCTGACCTCTCTCTACTTTTTGTTTCTCCTCATTTTGCTTGTTTTACCTTTATGCCCTTTTCTTTCCCCTTCCTACTTCACCAATTTAGTTCCTATAGGTGGGGTTGTTGGTAATTTCTAGTGGAACTGAGAGAGGTAGAGGATTGCTCCTTTTTAGAGGGTCTTTTAGATATGGGAGACCCTTTACCGTCGATGGAGTTGTTCCCCCCTTTATCCCATGAGAAGCTCAAGGGCAAGGAGGTAACAAAGTCTAATGGGTTGAAGGATATCGGCGATAATAATCAGCATAAGTCGATGACTGTTGGAGTTTGGAAAAATAAGATCATTGTTCAGCACAACAAAGGTAAATTAAAATACTACCCAAATGTTCTTCAAGATGGAATCTTCTCTCTTCCGATGGAGTTGTTATAAGCAGGAGCTAGAGCTTGGTTGAATGCCTTGGTTGGTTTTTTCTAATCTAAAAGATTGGCTTCCCAGCGGTTAATGCATGGGCAATGGCACGATGGGGTAAGAACGGTCTTGAAAAAGTAATGCTTAAGGAGGATAGGTCGATGTTATTCAACTTTTCTGAGAGCTCTAATTTGTCTGAGATCATTGAACAAGGACAGTGGCACATTAGGGACCAGCCCCTATTTTTACAATAATAGAAACTAGGTATGGGTTTGGATAGAGGTTCAATCGTTTCTATTCCTTTATGGGTACGATTTCATAGTCTACTGATGGAGTATTGGATGGTGGAGGGTTTGAGTCATCTGGAGAGTGCTTTGGGTAAACCAATCTGTATGGACTCTCAAACTGAAGCAATGGAAAGAATTGGGTATGCAAGATATGCATTGAAATCCCAAAGAATTCTTCTCTACCAGAAACCCTGCCTATCCTTCATCTTGGAGAAATAGGAGAGCTAGTTAGAGATGAAATATCTATTTCCTATCCCTGGAAACTGCATCTACTAGCAAAAGGTGGGTTGCTACTGGTAAAATTCTGAAGTCTGGTTGGCATGATGATTTACTTACAAAAGAGATTTTGAATGAGGGACAAGTGAGAATAACAAAACAGGGATAGAATTTAAAAATGAATGGGAATGATACAAGCTTGGTTTATTCTTCAAAAGTGACACAGAATGAATACACTCAGGTGCGCAAGGAAAATATAAGAGAAGTACTAGTGTCTGGGACTAATCTGGAGAAGTTTAAGGAGTTGGGAAATTATATGGTTAAAGCTCTTTCAGGGGCACTGGAGAAAGACAATGAAAATTGTGGGGAGATGGTTTATGCAAATGGGAGTTTGAGTCTAGAGGAGCCTTCACACCCTCCTATTCCTTTTAATAGTAATTAGATAGCAAAGGGAGTTGGAAACAAATTAGTAGGAAGGCAAAACAATTGATTGAAGAGCAAAAATAATATGGAGTCTGTTGATTCGGAAGGTACAAATCTAAGTACTATTCTAGGGAAGGAAGCATAATCAGATATGGAAGTAGGTGATCCCAGCCAGTTTTCAATAAGAGTTACTAAAAGGAGTGTTGGTACGAAAAAAGGCAAGAAAAAAAGTATAAAAGAGTTATATCCCCGAAATGTCTTTTTTACTAGTTCCATTACATATCGCTACTAATATGGAACACAAGAGGCCTTAATGATCCCCTTAAAAAGTTGATGGTATAGGAAGTAGTAGCAATCAAAAAACCTATTTTGGTAGGACTTCTAGAAATGAAAATAAAGGCTAGTGTTGTTCAGAATGGGATGGCTTTTTTGTTTTTTCTCAAACCACATCCATCATTATAATGGCAAGATTTTGTGTTGGTACAATACTAACAAACTTGAGGTGCATGTAGTAAGGCTGGGGGATCAATTCATTCATCTGCACTGCTAGTTAATAGGTAAGTTCCATTTTGAGGTTACAATTATATATGTCAACAAACTAAGTTATGGGAGGAGATTTAGGATTTATAAGTGGGTATGCAAGACCCGTGGTTAGTGCTAGGAGTTTTTAACTACTGTCTAAGATCAGATGAAGTAGAAGGAGGTGTGGGTTTCCATGTGGGATCAGGAGTAGAACTCAATCAGCTGCTCCAAAATACTGATTCAGTGGATCTTAGAGGTCTTGGCAGATGGTTCACTTAGGACAATAAGCAAAAAGGTAATATGTTCATTAGGAAAAAATTAGATAGAGCTTTGGTGAACCAAAGATTGCTCAACTCTTTCCCCATAGTTTCGGTAATGTTTGGAGAGCTAGGTTTTTCTAATCATGCGTCTATTTTAGTTCAACAGATATGTGTTGGCTCAAAGACAGGGGCACCATTCAGATTCTTTAATAGTTTAACGCAGATAGAAGGTTTTATACCAATGATTTACAGGGTTTGGGAAACAAAAATAGCCGGGCACAAAGTTTATCAACTTATGCAGAAATTGAGGCTTGCAAAAATCACTATTAAACAGTTTAGTAAAGATAGAACACGGGATTTGCAAGAAATGGGTAAATCATTGGTTGAGGTTCAAAAGCAGTGCTATAGTTATCCTCTTAATGACAAATTAAGAAATATTGAAATAGACTGGATGAAGAACTATCAGGAAGCACTAAAACTTCATAATTCTATCATCAAGCAAAAAGCGAGACAGACATGGCTCAAAGAGGGAGACATAAATTCAAGTTTTTTCTAGGCATCGATGTTAGCTTGGAGAAATATTAACACCATTACAAAATTGAATGATGAGGAGGGAAATAAATTAACTAGTCAACTGGAGATTTCTGATCATATTTGAGGTTTCTTTATTAAGCTAATGAGGAGCCCTAAAGTTTAGCAGAACGGATTCAGGGTTAAAAATGTGTTGGATTTCTATCCAAGTCAAAGTACCCTGGAGATGTTAAATGCACCTTTCACTGCTCAGCAAGTGAAAGAGCTGTTATTTCAGCTACACAACTCTAAATTGCCTGGTCCTGATGGATATTCGGTAGGTTTCTTTTAGCAGACTTGGAACATAATGGGACCTCTTTTAATAGAGCCAATGCTAAAGTTTTTTTCTTCTGGATCACTATTGAAGGAGATCAACCATAAGTACATATGCTCGATTCCTAAGAAGGAAAGACCAGAGAGGATCACAAACTATCATCCAATTTCGTGTTGCTTAACTGTTATAAGATTATAGCGTCCTTATTGGCTGATAGATTGAAAGCAATGTTGGATAAAGTGGTAAATAAGTCTCAAGGGTATTTTCTCCCATCGAGAAGCATTGGGGATAATATATTAATATTGCAAGACTTGCTAGGTGAATATCACACTAGAAAAAAGATCAAGAGTTGTGCTTTAAAGATTGATTTATTTAAAGCCATTGACACCATTAGCTGGGGTTATTTGAGAGATTGTTTGCAAGCCATTGGTCTATCTTTAAGATTTCGCCAGTGGATCCTCCAATGTATCCAAATTACCTCGATGAGCGTCTTAATCAATGGGATTCCTACGAAACCGTTTCATAACATTAGAGGATTTAGGCAAAGGGACCCTCTCTCCCCTTACCTATTCACCCTAGCTATAGAGCGATTATCTATATTACTAACTAAAATTGTGGAAAATAATGGTTTGTTTTAATATCACTATAAATGTAGGGATTTGAAATTGTCACATTTGCTTTACATTGATGATGAGATTCTCTTATACAAGGCCAAACCACATGTCATTACAATGATGATGAGTTTGATGAATATTTGTCGGGGATGAAGTTGAATGTGCAGAAGAGCGAAGTATATGTTTCTTCAAATGTTAGGAATCCAGAGTGGATAACCAATTTGGTAGGGTTTTTTCTCCAGGAAACTCCTTTCCGGTACCTTGGAGTCCCTATTACTTCAGGTAAGCCAAAATTTTCAGATTTTATACCTTTGTTGGAGAAATTGAAATCTAGAATTTATGCTTGGCAGAACAGATTTTTATCACTTACTGCTAGAGTCACTCTTGTTGTGTCGGTTTTGAATAGGATGCATATACATTAGGCTACTCACATGGTAATTCCTAAGAAAGTGATTAAGGAAATGGAGAGGTTGTTAAACTCCTTTTTATGGAATGGGAAACATGATAATAGCAAGGGGGCCAAGGTAAAATGGAGCGATATTATTGTGCCTAAAAAACTTGTGGGATTAGGTATTATCTCGATTATTCAAATGCAAAGGGTTTTACTAATGAAGAGAATATGGAGATTATTTGTTCATAAAGAAGCATTGTAGGTTAAGTGGGTGCAAATTTACCACTTTAATGGCCAAAGTTTTTGGCAACTTCAGCTGAGGTGTGATCACTCATGGATTTTTAAGAGTATGTTGAATCTTAGGGAAAAGATATTTCCTTTTATTAAGTACAGGGTAAGGAATGGTGAAGATGTTAGCTTTTAGTTTGATAATTGGTCCATTTTCAGTCATCTATGGTTACGGAATGACTTACAAGCTTTACAAAATAGGATTTCTAAGAAGGCTAAAGTTGCTTGGTTTGTTTGGGAAAGGGATAGGATGAACAATTTCAAATTTTCACCTACTAAACAACTATATTATTGAGTTGCAAATCACTACTAGGTTGGATAAGGTGATATAGGCTGCTCATACTATAGAGAGGGCATCTTTGGAAGAAGTACCGTGGGCTGACTCAGTGTGGAAGTAAGTTCTAAGTCCAAAATCTACTATTTTCTTGTGGTTAATTATCAAGAATCGGCTGAGACCGAAGGATCGATGGTTCGGAAGTTTTGACCATCTTTGCATTTTGTGTGAACATGTAAATGAGAGTATAAATCATTTGTTTTTTGAATGTGAATATACCAAAGTGCTGTGGAGTAGAATTTTGAACATGATTAGGATCTTAAGTTTCTCCTTTGAATGGAATGAAGCGTTAAATGATATCATGTGGTACTCCAAATTAGGACAGCGAGATAGTCTTATTATTAAGACATCATTTCAGATGGTGATCTATTATTTATAGAGGGAGAGGAATAGGAGAATCTATAAGAAAGAAGAGCAACATAAATATGAGCTTGTTGAGACAATAGTTAACTTGATTAGAGAGACTATGATAACCAAAGGGAAGCAAGATGACATCAGAAGAAAACTTAGACTGATATGGTTGATTTAATTGTTTTTGTGATTATTAGGTGTACTGTTCTAAAAGTGTAGTTGTTGTTTAAATTTTTTTTGATATCCTTATAAAGGATTGTATATAAGTTTTTAGCTTTGGTAATATATTTTCAGCTTTAAATTTTCAAAAAAGGAGGTGAGACATTCTGTTTAAATTTTCAAAAAAAGAGGCTTTAAATTTTCAAGCCTCCCTATCAACGCAATCAACATTACATTTTTGTTTTCGCATCCCTGCCTCATTCTATAGTAAATTTTCTCGTGACCATTTAGGGAAATCATCGTTGGGCCCTGAAGATTCATCTTTCTCTATGCTAGAAATAGCTAGGCCAGTGCAAGGCCGTCTCGACGGGGCTCGCCCCTCAATTTTCGTACCTAGGAGGTCTAAAACTAGAGAAGGAGGTTTACACGAGAAAAAGGAGAGTAGGCATAATTAGAAAAGTTTTAATGATATTTCCATAAAAACAGCTAAAGAGAAGTAAGAGTGAAAGTAATAATTGAATATTATGAGTATAAAGGTTTTAGTTAAGAAAAATTCTTCAAGGTATAAAGGATTAGTATAGGTAATAAAGAAAACAAAAACTTGGTTTTGTTGAACAGAGTGACTAGAAGTATATAATCCATTGTGATTTACCTTGAAAAGCTTAAAAAATTCTAAAGATGACCTAAGATTTAGCCTTAAGTCATAATTAAAAATTTTCTAAAGTGCTATTAAATCATACTTGCATTAAATTTCATATAAACTTTCAACAATATTAGTGAATGAAGCAACATGACCAATGCTTTAAAGAATTTTAAGCAAAATAAAATCATCATTAAGTCAAGCACAAACACAAACATGAAATATATCCATTTTTATGAGCAATCAACTAACATGAAAGGACCTAATCATCTATATTTAATTTTTTTAAGGAAAAATCAAATTTATTGAGTTAAACAAAAGTACTTATTGTCAACGTAAGAACTCCTTCTAAAAAATAGATCTATCATATGACAACTTTTTTTTACTCTACTATGTCTAAAAAGATAGCCAACATACATTTCTAAAAAGTGCCTAGTGCATTGCAAATTCCAAATGGCATTATTCAAAATGCAAAGTGCCATAGGGATATATAAATATGTTAATCTCTTGATCCTCTAGTGCTATGACTATTTAATTGTATATAAAATAGTCATTAAGGAAACAATAATACTTATGCCCCACTAACTAATCCATTATATAATTAATAAATGGCAAAGGAAAGTGATCTTTTCATGTGGATTTATTCAACTTCTTTTATTCAATGCAAATTCTTAATTCAGTAAAAGTTCTGTACAAATTAACTTATTATTCTTATTCATCATTCCTCCCTTTTTAGGCACTACTTGCACTAGACTTACCCACACACTATTTGAAATTGGATAAATCACTCTTAAATCAACTAGTTTAAAACCTCTTTCCTAACTATATCGTTGGTCAATCTAAGTCTATGTTATGCTTTAAATGATAGTTTTCAATTATCTTCTAATAAAATGTGATGTATGCATATATATGGCTTAAGTTAATTAATATTTTCTAAAGACCACCTAACTAAATTCTTATTGCCCCTTAACACCCTCAATAACTTAGCTTATTCTTTAATAGAGATTAGTAAGGAAAACTGGTTAAATTGACAATTCAAAAAGATATACATAAAAAAGGCAAGTTGATAATGGTTTTAGTTCAAGATTTTGTGGGTTTTCAATTAATCGAATAGGATGTGAAGTGCTTTCTCCTAAAGCTTTGAATTATTTCTTTCTATTTGTCTCAAAGGAGTCCGCCCATAATAAGTACTCTATTACCTCTTTATCCTTTATAATAAAATACTTATCTTACAATAGGCTAGCCTCCAAGGGGTCCAATTTACCTATATAGTTAGATACCCTAACTTCGATCTAATCAATCTGAAAGCAACTATCACTTTCTTCATGATACATTATAGCTCTAAAGACATTAAAAATAACCTCTTTTTCTTACAATTAAAGATTTGGTTCACACTTTTGAGCATGAATATGCTCTCTCCCAATCTCCATGAATGATCTTCTAAGTATGATAAGGATCTTTTTATTTTCCTCCATGTTAAGAACTTTCAAATATTTAATAAAGGTAAACTTATCAACCTTGGTGAGCACATCTTTAATTACTCCTCTAAAGTTTTTGAAAGAGATATTAACCAATTGTATTGTCATTGTGATGGATTTTGTTACACCTAAACTTAACATTTTTATGATATATGGTGACATTAAGTTTATATTAGGCCTAAATTGCATTATTCCTTCTTGAATGCTACATTTATTATTAAACATAAGATGATGAAACTCCTCAAATCATTGAGCTTTTTGGGTGACTTCCTCTACAAGATGACATCTTACTCTTTAGTAAGTGCAACTATTTCATAATTCCCAAAGCTTCCTGATTGTGATTATTTTGAGTTAGTCAATATTGTAATACTACAAGTGCACCACGTAGCTGTAGCTAGTACTGGCAAATATAGGTCGATCCCACAAGGATGGTAAGTACTAGTAATTACTATTATTTTATTATCTAACATATAGATTGATTGAGGTTGAATTAATGAAATTAAAATTAAACAATTAAAATAAACAAGTAGCATGATTTAAAGCAAAGAATTGGCGACACTAAATTAATTACGGATATCAAATAATTAGTACCAGACTTTAAATCCCTATAAACCCATAAACCCTTAACTGATTGATTATTTATAATGAAATTATTTTGTTGATTAATTAGACCATGGAAATTCCTAAGGTATGCTAATAGCTAACCTTGAGTCCATTAACAACTAATCATAAGGTCTCTAAATGAATTACTTTGGTTAAAACTTATAGGATTGTGTTACCATATTATGAATCCCTCTATAAGGTTTGACCCTAATCCAGAAGATTTATGTCATCCTATCTCTAAGGTTGCAATAAACTCTTTCCAATTATCGTAGATCTATTCAAACCTATGATTTATCAATTGCTAAGTATGAAATCAAATTAAAGTCTAAAAATAAAATTCATAAACAATAAATAAAACGGATAATTGGATCTCAATAATCAACAACCACAATTGCATTAACAAAAGAATCAAAACATGTCAAAGTATTCAACTAGGGTTCATCTGACCTAGATACTAATAGAAAATTTAACTATACATTGGCAAACACGAAACCATATCCATATAAACAAAAAATAGAATAGAAAACATCATAATCATAATTCTAGATCTCCCTGATTGTTCTCTATCGCGTATTATGACAATGTAGGCATCTGATCTTGTTTTCTAATGGATCTGTCGATAAAATCCCACATCTTCCCCTTCTTAAGCTCCAAATCACCTCTAGACTTGCCTCTGAGCCTTTAAACCTTTGAAGATGATGTCAACCGCACACAACCATGCATAGGAACGTGCATAACTAGAAATCGCTGGATATTGCAAAATTGTATGGTTGTGCACTCCTTCTAAATTGCTAATTTTCTTTTGACGCCACATTTTCATTCAAATTCCTCTCCCTTTAAGTCCATGAAGGCAATTATCACCCATAAACACAATTGAAGGATATTAATCAACAAATGTATAACAAAAGTATAAAATATCAAGTAAGAATACAGTAAATATAGGGTAAAAATATAGTCAATTAATCATCTATCAAATATCCCCATACTTACGTTTTTTTCTTATCCTCAAGGAAACTATAATCAAAATTATAAATTTCACAACATCAATCTATTGTCAATTTCAACCTGTCCATTTATACTATACATCATTATATCTTACCGAATCAAATTAATATGCAATCAAAATCAAATTGTCATAAAATTAACTTCCTAAGTAATATTAATAACAATCACATCAATAATTGTATTGAAATCAGAAGCATACATCTTTGCACTCTCAACAAGATTTCATTCAATATGCTCACGTGTTTAGGGTGAAAAGTGTTAAGAATCTCAATCAATGCATAGCAGAATTCTTACCACAGGCTAGTAGTAAGATCACATCTCCATCACTTATGTACAAACTAGTAACAAAAATCAAAAGGTCTTTATACTGATTGTAATGAGGCTTAGGTAAGGTACGAATGGGTTGATCAAAAGGGTTAAAAGTGAAGGAAATTTACTCATGAAATATTTCAACAACATGCATAATAAAGCAAGTTCTAGAATTATCCTACTATGCAATGATAACACACACATGAAAGAATAAAAACGCTTTAAAAATTTTTAAAAATTGCTCTTTAGGCTTAAAAGCTCACGAAAAAATTATGAGTATATTTGTGTAAATAATATACAAACTTCATCAAATTAAATATTTCAATGCTTACGAAAAATATGACTTAGAAAACTAATTTCATTCTAACTATCATTTTTGCACACCAGTTCAAATCAATATTTAACAACAACATATAGTATTCATAGAAGATCTCAACCAATTCAAGACATCAGTTTATAAAATTTATAAACAGTATTATAATAAACTTGAAGGATTCAGTTAAAAATTTAGAATTTAGTCAATCCCATACTTAAAACTGGACATTATCCTCAATGTATAGAATACAATTAAATATGTAAGTGAGAGGGTTGTTTGGTACCTTCCTGATTGTGGCAATTTCTTGAAGTTGATCCATCCAATGTTTACTTAACCTTGCGAAAATAAAAGAAAAAGAAAGGATAAAAAGAAATAAAGAAAATAACATAATTGGAAACAATCGAATAAAAAATATGAAATAAAAATGTGAAAGTAATATAACAAAAGAAAATCCTAAATCTTAGGTTGCCTCCCAAAGAGTGCTTAGTTAACTTCTTTAACTCGACGTATCTTTCACTCATGGTAGTTCAGATGAATCATTTGATTGTAGCCTAACTACAAGTTTCATAACCTGTAAGTAAGCTACCTAACTGTGCTTTCTACCACTTTTCTTCCTCGTTTTCTTCTTTTGATTATTCTTTTGATTTTATGGCTTCTTGGGTGGGTCCTTATAAGTGGAACTTTGCGGCGCTATGTCAAAAATTTTCTTTGACTTGATAGTATCCATAATTTTAAAAGGATTTTCCTTAATGTCACAGACTTTAAATGTAATCCTCTTATCTCCCACTCTTAAAGTTAACTCGCCTCCATCAATGTTTATAAGAGACTTGGTGGTTGCTAAGAATGGTTACCTAAGGATAATCAGTATCTCCAACTCTTCATCTACGTCTGGGATGGTAAAATCAATAGGAAAGGTGAATTTATCATCCTCAATAGGTACATCCTTGATTATGCCCCTAGGATGGTGAAGTGACCTGTCAGCCATTTGTAAGCACATCCTAGTCGATGTTAGTTCACCTAATTCCATATTTTTGCATAGAGTGTAAGGCATCATACTCATGTCAGCTCCCAAATCTACAAAAACCTTGTCAACTTTAACACTACAGATAGTACAAGGAATATAAAATTTCCCTAGGTCACCTTGTTTTTATGTTAGTGTTGTTACCTTGTTGGAGCTCTCCTTGATTAGTGATTCACTCTCTAACTTCTTCGAGTTTTTTTTTGTTTAATAACTTCTCTTTTATGGATTCAACAAGGGCAAGTCACGTAGTTAGTTTTCCTATATATTAAGGACCTTATTTAACTCTACTTCTTTTGACTTTCTCTACTCTAAGATAGGGTATGAAATTATAAGTTGATACTCCTTGATTTTCTTCATATTATATTTACTTTGCATGAAATTTTTATTAGCCCTTTTCTGATTTGTAACTCTTTCTTTTTCCTTTGGAAGCTTTCTTTGAAATGTCCCTCTAGTCATGAAACCAATCTTTGTCTTTTCTTTATTCTCAAATTCGCATCAGTCAATTTTCATTTTAGCAAGGATTTCCTTGTTTTTACATTGTTGAGGCGTTCCTTAATCAGCATTCAACTCTCTAATTTCTTCGGTTTGTCTTCATTTAATAACTTCTCTTTGATAGATTCAGCAAAGGTAAGTCAGTGCTTAGTTGTCCTATTATATCAAGGACCTCATTCAACTCCATTCCTTTTGACTTTCTCTACGCTAAGATGGGGTATGCGATGTTGATTGATACTCCTTGACTTTCTTTAGATTATATTTACTTTGCATGAAATATTCGTTATCCCTTTTTTGAATTGTAACTTTTCTTTTTATTCTAGAAGCTCTTTTTAAAATGTACCTCCATTCACAAAGCCAACCTTTGTCTTTTCTTTATTCTCAAATTCATGTCGTTCAGCTTTCATTTTAGTAACGATTTCTTTATTGTTACCTTATTAGAGCTCTCTTTAATTAACGCTTCACTCTCTAACTTCTTCGATTCCTCTTCGTCTAATAACTTCACTTTTATAGATCCAGCAAGGGCAAGTCAGTATTTAGTTATCCTATTATATCAAGGACCTCATTCAACTCTACTTTTTTTTACTTTCTCTACGTTAAGATAGGGTATGGAACGTAAAATGATACTACTTAATTTTCTTCATATTATATTTACTCTATATTAAATGTTCATTAACACTTTTCTAATCTTTAACTCTTTTATTTTCTTTCGGAAGCTCTCTTTAAAACGTCCCTCCATTCATGAAACCAACCTTTGTCTTTTTTTTATTCTCAAATTCGCGTCGATCAGCTTTCATTTTAGTAAGGATTTCTATTAATTTTTCTCTAATTCTTGCATCCCTTTCTTCTTCAGCTTGTGTGAATTTCTTTTTAGTGGCCCTAGTTATTGCCATTATCCTTTCCTTCGGATTTGTTTCAGTTGTGCTAGGCAAACTCTCTTTAGGTCTCTCCACTATAGAGTTGTCCAGTTGGTTAAATGTTTTCTCCAATTCTTATATTGATGCTTTGTTTTGTTAATGTTTCGTCTTTAAATCATAAATGAGTTCCAGTATCAACTCATCCATCCCCGGTTTCCTTGATTGTGATGTTTATGCTTGAAATCCAGGTGGAGGGTTATTTCTTTGTTATCCCTGATTTCCCCATGAGAAGTTAGGGTGGTTCCTCCATTCCAAATTGGATGTGTTATTATAGGGGTTATTTTGGTTTCTTAAAGCATTACCTAAATAGTCTACGTGTTCAAGTTGATTTGATTGACAATCTTATCTTGGGTGATCTAACGCATATGATTCACACTGCATCACTCTTCCCTACAAAGCCATAGTAATATTGTTTATCTTCTTGCTCAAAGCTTCCACTTGACTCACCAGTCTCATTACCGTATCTACTTCGTATACTCCAAATGGCCTATTGGTGGTTTGTGCTCTAGTTGAGCACCATTAGTAGTTATTCATGGCCATATCCTCTATTAAATCTTAGGCCACTTCAGTTGTCTTGTTTTTCAGTGTCCCTCCAACTATTGCATCGATTAACTGCCTAATGTTTTGACTTATCCCATTATAAAATGTTTGGATTTCCATTCGCAGAGGTAATCCATGATATGGGCATCGTTGAAGCATCTCCTCAAAACTCTCCTAAGTTTCGTACAATGATTCTCCTTCAGTTTGAAAGTAAGACAAGATGTCATTCCTCAACTTCATAGTCTTCGCAGGAGGAAAGTATTTCAATAAAAAAAATTTCGCAACTTGATCCTAGGTGGTAGTGACGAAGATGGCATAGAATTGAGCCATTGTTTTGGTTTTCCTCTTAAAGAGGAAGGAAATAAACGCAATCTGATGGCATCATCATTTGCTCCATTTATTTTAAACATAACATAGATCTCTAAGAAGTTAGAGATTTGTGCATTAGGGTCCTTGTCTTAGAGCCTGTCAAATTGGATTGACTGTTGCACCATTTGAATGATGCTCAGCTTGATCTCAAAATTGTTCGCTTTTACAGTCGATCTCACGATGCTGGATTCTGTGCCATTTAAGTTTGGCATAGCATAGTCGAACATTGTCCGCAGTTGGTCCACCATATTGTGTGATTCTTAAATGTCTACGTGACATTCCAAACCCTTTATTCATTGATCTAGTTCATACTCCTTAAGTTTTTTCTATGACGATTCCTACGCATAGTTCTTTGTATCTCAGGATTTATGTCAAATAAGTTCTCAGTGTTACTTCGGGTAATAAACTAACCTAGACTCTAGCCCAAACTAAGGAAATAACCTATCTAACAAAAATAAATTAAATAACGTAAAGTAAAAACAAGTAATTAAATAAAAATTTTAAATAAAAACAAATAATTAAACCAAATTAACAATCAAAAGAAATGATTAAAGTAATAAAACTCAAGTGTTCTTAATATCATCATCTATGATAACGACCCCAAAAACTTAATTGTGACTATTTCAACTTAGTCAATATTGTAATACTATAAGTACACGACATATCTGTAACTAGTACTAGCAAATATAGGTCGATCCCACAAGGATGGTAAGTACTAGTAATTACTATTATTCTATTATCTAGCCTACAGATTAATTGTGGTTGAATTAATGAAACTAAAATTAAGTAATTAAATTAAACAAACAACATGATTTAAAGTAAAGAATTGATGACACTAAATTAATTACCAATATCAGATAATTAGTACCTAGGCTTCAAATTCCCCTAAACCTTTAATCGATTGATTATTTGTCATACAATTATGTTGTTGAATAATTACATCATGGAGATTCCTAAGATATGCTAGTACTTGACCTTAAGTCTACTAACAACTAATCCTAAGGTCTCTAACTGAATTTCTCAGGTTAAAATTATTGGATTGCGTTACCTTATTATGAATCCCTCTATTAGGTTTGACCCTAATCTAGAAGATTTATGTCATCTTATCTCTAGGATTGTAATTAACTTTTTCATTCAAACCTAGGATTTCTCAATCGTTAAGTATGAAATAAAATTAAGTCTAAAAGTCAAATTAGTAGACAATAAATAAAATGGATAATTGGATCTCAATAATTAACAACCACAATTGCATTCACAAAAGAATCAAAACATTTCAAAGTATTCAACTAGGGTTCATCTGACCTAGATACTAATAGAAAATTTAGCTATACATCGGTGAACATGAAACCATATCCATATAAACAAAAAATAGAATAGAAAACGTCATAATCATAATTCTAAATCTCCTTGATTGTTCTCTATCATGTATTCTAACAATGTAAATGTTCAATCTTATGTTCTATGAATCTATCAATAAAAATCTTGTGTCTTCCATTCTTTAAGCTCTAAATCATCTCTAGACTCACCTCTGAACCTCTGAACATAAAGCTGGCCACTTCCCCCTTTTGATTTGCCTATGAACCGTCACTTTTATATGAAAATCTAGGTTTTTAGGTTATGCATAGTCAGGAATGTACTTAATTGGAAATTATCGGATATCGTAAAAGTGCATAGACATGTAAACGTGCACGCCCGTGTACTCCTTCCAGATTGCTAATTTCCTGTTTTATGTCGTGTCTTGATCAAATTCCTCTCCTTTAAGTCCATAAAGGTAATTATTACCTATAAACACACTTGAAGCATATTAAGCACCAAATATACCAAAAAAAGTATAAAATATCAAGCAAGAATACATTGAATATGGGGTAAAATATAGCAAATTAATCATCTATCACTTCTCTTATATGACTTGATATCTTTTACAAAATTCAGATAGCTTGGTATTTGCTTAAGGGAATCTACTAATGGGACGTTTATTTCAATGACAGGCCCCTATCTTGCAATGACTAGGAGACCTGCCCGACACTCTATAGGGGCCCTCCTGCCGATATCTGAATCAGATGGAAAGTTCCCGTGAAGCTAAGACTATTGCCTTTGTTCAAGAAAAGCTTCAACTCATCAATAAGAAATGTAAATAGTGGAATTTTATTTTTCAGTTTATTAAAAATTTCGGCAGCACAACGACTATATTTTGACTTCCTAAAAATTTTAAAATCTCTGTAAAAGTTTAAAGCACTTCTATTATCACTTCAATTCCTCAACTCCAATTTGTGGACTTCAAATCCACTCATATGTAGTCTCAAATAGTTATATCAATAAACTTTGAAAAGCTAAAACAAAGTTATGCATTCCATTTAAAAACCTTTATACACATCCATTCTTCATACAAATGTACTTTCCAAAATGTGTTCAAAGATATGCAATAGTTCTAAAAAATATATACAAGGCAAAACAAAAATGCCTTTACAGCAGCACTTGACGAAGTTGACTACTCGCGAGGTAGAGTCCTTGCTACTGATTTAAAACATAGCCTATCACTAATTTTCTTTGCCATATGGCACCCTTAGGTGTAAGGCCACGGAGTCAGTTCTACATCGCTTACCCGTGCCTGGTTAACCTTTATATACCAATTGTTAAGAAGTTAGTTCTACACTACTTACCCATAATTATGCTAGCACTATATATAAATCAGTGGTTATGGAGCTAGTTCTGCATCACTTACCCATAATGATGCTAGCATTACATATAAATTAGTGGTTATAGAGTTGGTTCTACATCGCTCACCCGTAACAGTGCTAACACAATATATACTCCACACATGTAGAGGGCGACTCACATGACATATTGACAGACACAACACCACCCAAATTAGTGACATATGCCCCCCAAACACTGCCATACACATTAGGACGTACTCCGATCGATATGATCATATGTATAAAGACTTAACGACGTATCATAGGCTAAATCTCAATTAATACATGAGCGCCCTCAGTTCAATACCAATTAAAAACATATTCCAAATCCATTTCTATGCCAATTTAAAGCATATGCAAATTTCAATTTAATGCCAATTCAAAGCATGTGTACATCTCATTAGTTTCCAAGTGCATCCAAAATTTAATTCAATGCTAAACAAAAGCCTATGCAAACCTCATGAAGATTAACTTTCAAATTCAAGTAGTAGCACCAATGGAATTATTCATAAACATACTTTACATAGTAAAGTTAAAACCATCTTAACAAATCAATTTAAATACACACTCACTATTTGTTGTTTATCGTAAATCACCCTCACGTGTTCAGTGCTTTTCTTTTATTAGTCCTAAGTCTACGGTGACGAGAAAACTTTATTGTCTTACTCAGTTATGAGGGAGACCGCTGAAGGGTTCCTAAAACCTACCAAGTACATCTATAAATTACCACCTTGTTTTACAAATTTTATGACAAAGGGCTTTAAAAAAATTATAGCATTTAGTAAGATTAAAATTCTGTTTTCTTTTCATTCAACCATTAAGCAACGTCCATAATTTATACATACTGTTTTCCTTACATTGAACTATTAAACTATGTACAATATACATGCTGCCATTGAATAGCCATTAAGCCAAATATATATCATCTACATGCTGCTAATTAATACCCATTGAATAACATACATAAGATATGGATATACATGTTGTTTTCTTCTTTATTTACCATGTTGTTTTTCTCTTCATTTAACCATGCCTTCACTTGTTCCTTAATTTTCACAATTCAAACGTTCAAATTAGGTTTTGAAGTCTTTTAGACATTTATTTCCCTATGTCTCTACTTTTCATATCATCAAAAATCATGGAATTGTAACTTCTAAATTATGAAACATGTACCAAAAATGACAAGCTACTTCAACACAGGGATAGTATCAGGTTACCACAATCAATCTTAATTTTCAATATCATTCAGCTAAAATTAAGTCTAGGTCTCTTCTAGATATTTTTATTACAATGTCTTAGGTTTCATTACAGTTTGAATCACCCAATTTGGATTTCTATAAACTAGGTTATGGTCAAAACACTAGGACTATTCAAGGAAACCGAGAATCCTAATACAGAATTTCACTAAACATAGTTAGGAAAACTTACCACTTTCTTTCAATCTTTTGGAAAATTGCAAGCTTTCTTCAAATCATCCTCTAAACCATGGAAAATCAGCTGCACCCTTCTTCTCTCAAGCTTGGCCGAAACCAACCTTTGGCTCTCTCCTTTTCTTCTTTTGTTTTTCACTCACGGGTAACTCATTTTCACTCTCACAGCTATAACAAAAAGAATGAAGCAATTGCCTTAAGTTTACTCCTTTAACACATAACACATGTCATCTTCCATCATAAATCATCAATCCACTATTCAACATGTAAAAAGACCAATTTACCCCTAATCACTATATAAAAAGACCAAATTGCCCTTAATGAATTTAATTCACCAACTAATCGAATTACAATTAGAAAATATTCTATAACAGGTTTGTCATCAAATTGACCATGAATACTCTTATTAGGGTCAATATGTATTGACTGAATGCTTTAAAACATATGTTCGAATGGGGTTAAAAACATTAATATCCATTATTTTCTGAAAAGGACCTTTTAAGTCCTAAACTTCCTGAATTCCCAAAATCCATCCAATCGGAACTATTTTTAATTTGTTTTAGTACCATTAAAATTTAATACTTATTATAAATATTTTCAATTCTTTTCAAGGTTGAACCCTCAAAAATCACTATTCACGTCAAAAAATACTACTCACTGAACATAAAAATTTACCTTCATTGAAAGGAAAAGTTTTTGGTTTTACAATCACCCCTCCTTATACAAATTTCGTCCTCGAAATTTAACTAGGCATACACGTTTAAAAACAATTGGGGATACAATGTACATATATGTTGTTCAGGCTCCCATGTAACTTCTTCTACTGTAAGATTCCTCTATAGTACTTTAACCAAAGGAATGATCTTATTATGTAGGATCTATTTTCTACAGTCGAGGATCTGTATTAGTTCCTCTTTAATAGTCAAATCTTCCTTTAGTTTCACTAGTTGTTCTATGATTACATGTAAAGGGTCCATTAGATACTTGTGAAACATAGATATATTAAAGACATTGTGAATCCTTGCAAACTCATCTGGTAGCTTCAATCGATATGCCACTGACCCAACTCTTTCTGTGATTTCATACGATCCAATGTAACGCGGACTTAGCTTACTATGTTTCTCAAACTTAAGTACACCTTTCCAAAGGGAAATTTTGAGGAATACTCTATCTCTAATTTCAAACTCAAGATCCCTATGAAGATTATTTGCATAGCTTTTCTGCCTATCTTGGCTATCTTTAATCTGTTTAGAATAATTTCAATTTTATTTGTTGTCACTTGTACAAGTTCTGGATCTATTAGTTTCCTTTCACCCACCTCATCCCAACATACTGGAGTTCTACAGTTTCTTCCATAAAGTGCCTCATAAGGGGTCATAACAATGCTAGCTTAATAACTGTTATCATACGTAAACTCTATCAGTGGTAGGTGTGTGTCTCAACTCCCTTTGAACTTTATGACACAGGATCTAATTATATTGTCTGAATAATTCTCTCTGAATGACCATCCATCTGAGGGTGAAAGGCAGTGCCATACTTCAAGTGTGTACCTAAGGCTTTTTGTAAACTAGGCCAAAATCTTGATGTAAACCTAGTATCACGATCTAAGACAATAGAAATCAACATACCATGGAGTCTCACTATCTCATCCACATAAAACTAGATTAACTTGTTTAAGGGTTAATCATTCTTAATTAGAAGGAAATGTGCAGACTTTGTTAAGCTATCCACTATCACCTATATAGCATCGTGCCCATTCTGATTCCATGGAAGTCCTACAACGAAATCCATAGTAATCTTCTCCCACTTCCATTATGGGATAGGGAGGGGCTGCATTAATCCCACAAGCTTCTGATGTTTTGCTTTTACTTACTAACAGGATAGACACTTAGAAACGAACTCTGCTACTTCCTTTTTCATCCCTCTCCACCAATAGTGTTCTTTAAGAGTGTGGTACATTTTTGTCCTACCCAGATGCATAGTGTAAGCTGAGAAGTGAGCTTCCTCTAAGATCTCTTTCTTTATTTCTTCTACCTCCGGTACACATAATCGTTGCCCCCTCACCACTGTACCATCTTCCTTGATAGTAAGATCCATTCTCTGCCCAGTCTCAACTTTTGTCTTTAATTTCATCAACTACGAATCTTGTTTTTGTCTCTCTCTAATTTGATCCACCAAGATGGGACGAACATGAAAGGTAGCAATTAATGCTATTGAATCTGTCATATCCAATTTCACTCCCAGAGACCTCATTTCCACAAGAAGTGGAAGATATATCGTCTTCAGTTGTGCTATTAAGCAGGTAGGTCTCCTACTCAAGGCATCAACCACTACATTGGCTTTTCTGGGATGGTACTCTATCGTATAATCATAATCTTTTATTAACTCTAACTATCACCTCTGCCTCATGTTTAGTTCCTTCTGAGTAAACAAATATTGTAGACTCTTGTGATCCATGAAAATCCTACAAGGAACACTATATAAGTAATGCCTTCATATTCTCAATGCAAAAACTACTGCTGCCAATTCTAAATCATGGGTGGGATAGTTCTATTCATGCTTCTTCAATTTCCTAGAAGCATAGGCTACAACCTTATTATTCTACATAAGTAAGCACCCTAATCCCTGTCTCGAGGCATCCCTATACATTACAAATGCATCAGTCCTCATTAGTAATGTGAGTATAAGGGTTATTGTCAGCCTTTCTTTTAATTCATCAAAACTTCATTGACAAGCATCTAACCACCCAAATCTCTCCTCTTTTCGCATTAACTTGGTCAGTGGACTTGTTATTTTGGAAAATCCTTTAACGAATTTCCTATAATAGCCTGCCAATACCAGAAAGCTCCTAATTTCTGTCACAGTGTTGGGAGGTCTCCAATTAATAACAACTTCAATCTTTTGGGGTTCCATTCTAAGTCCTTCAGTTGAGATGACATGACCCAAGAAAGTAACCTTATGAAGCCAAAATTAGCACTTACTGAACTTAGCGTATAATTGGTGCTCTCGTAGGGTTTGTAGTACAATTTGAAGGTGATCTGCATAATCTTCCAAACTTCTTAAGTACACCAATATGTCATCAATAAACATGATCAAAAACTTATATAGGTACTCTCGAAACACCCTATTCATCAAATCCATAAAAGCAGTTGGAGCATTTGTTAATCCAAAGGGTATAACTAAAAATTCATAATGCTCGTGCCTCGTCCTAAAGACAGTTTTCGGAACATCTTCGTTGCAGACTTTCAACTGATGATAACCTGATCTTAAATCAATCTTTGAATACACCTTAGATCCTTGTAGTAGATCGAACAAATCAACAATCCTTGGGAGTAGATATTGGTTGTGAACTGTCACTCTATTTAATTGTTTGTAGTCGATACACAACCTTAAACTCCCATCACGAATAAGACTGGAGCCCCCTATAAAGAAGTGTTGGGTCTTACAAAACTCTTACTTAACAACTCCTTACTTTCAATTCCTTTAACTTTGTTGAAGCCATTCTGTATGGAGTAATTGAAATCGATTAGGTTTTTAAAGGTATATCTATCTCAAACTATATTATCCTATCTGGGGGTAATCCTGGAAGATTCTCCGAAAATATGTTAGAAAACTCCTTGACCATAGAAATATCTCTAAGTTGAATCTCAGTATTATTCTGTTCAATCATATAAACTAGATATCCCTGGCATCCTTTACGGAGCATTCTATTAGCCACCATGGCAGTCATGATACTAGTGGAAAGAACTTTCTGTAACCCACAAAACATCACCTCTAGTTTCCCTAATCGACTCAGCCTAACCTCCTTTTTAAAACAATCCACCACTGCAAGATATGTGGATAACCAATCCATTCTGAGAATAACATCAGAATCTTGGATATCCAATATGATAAGGTTTACTGGGAATTCCTTACCTCTAATTACTATTTTACTATCTACGAACACTCTTTCAGTGAAGAATAAGTTCCCAGTTGGAATGGAAACTACTACCCCAACGTCTAATAACTGAGGCTCAACACTCAATTTTACAGAAAAATCCACAGACATGAAAGAATGTGTAGCACCAAGATCTATAAAGGCATATGCATCATGATCAAAAATAGTAATCATATCGGTGACTACCTCTGGTGTAGCATCGGCTTCATGCTAAGTGACTGTAAAAACTAGGGTTTATGTACGAGGTCTACCTATCAGTCCTATAGGGGTTTCTCCCCTACCCTGGAACCTCTACCAGATCTATTAAGACTCGACCCTCTGGCCTTAGAACCTCAGCTGCCCTGTCTATAACCCTCTATAGCTTGTGGAGGTGCTAAAGATCTAACCACCGATTTCTCTACGTTGACTAACTGTGGACAATCTCTAATGAAATGACCCTTCTGACCACAATGGAAGCAACCCCCCATATTCATCTAACACTCACCTAAATGTCTTTTTCCATAAGTAAAACACTCTAACACTGAGGTCCTACTATCACAGGAGTCTCTAGGGAGAGAGGAAGGTTAAATCTTCCATTAGGGACAAGAAGCAAATTTCGTGGGTGGAGATTCAAGGTAAAATCTTGTCTCAATAATTTCGGATTTTTGATGGTTTTAGGTTCAAATGGTTTAGG
>JANQAP020000047.1:1411528-1451323 GCA_026874005.2 Erythroxylum coriaceum | reverse complement strand
TTCTTTTGTTTCTAACATTATTATTATTTGATTGTCATCAAAATTAGTCATCGTAAAGTCCTCTTGACTTAACACTTTTGTTCTGATCTTAAACTATGAGTGATTGTTGTTGCATTTGTCTCCACTTTTATTACAGCTTTAACTAATTCCCCATAGTGTATCTGTGAATCCAATGATAGGTGAATCCGTATTCTAGGACTCAAACCTGTAGCAAACCTCTTACATTTCTGCTCTTCACTATTAGTAATAAACGGGACACTTCTAACAAGAATCTCTTCTCAAATCTATCACTGATGTCGAACCTTGCTCTAGACGGAAGAATTGCTTTACCCTTACATCCCTATAACTCTATAGGTAGAATATGTCTGCGAACTCTCTCTGAAATTCTACCCAAGATATCTCATCCCAATGTTATCTCTCAAAGGCTTTCCACCAATCTTTAGCCTTCTCTCGAGAAGGAAAATGGCGAACACAACTCTCCACTCACTTGCGCATCCAACAACTCTGTAGATCTTCGTGAACTAATCTAACCATATGAATGCACTCTCAGGATCTCCACTCCTATCAAAAGTCTTGGCGCTCATTTTACAGAAGTGTTCAATTGAGCATCTAGAAGTTTCCACACTTTCAGATGATTGCCGCATCGCTGCGGCACTCCGACTGGTTCCATCGTCCCTAAAAATTGGGACTATGGTTGGTTCATTACGGCATCTCCCGTGCTGGAGGTCACTCAGGTGCAGGAGCCGTTAGAATGGCTATCCTGGGACGTCCATGGCCTCTTCTATGCATCATGTTGTGTATTCGACAAAACTGAAAATATGTAATGCTTTCAGTTTATAAAAGCATATACATATAAATTACAACATTTTATTGGTTCCCTCACTTTTAAAACAACGTAAAAACCTTAAAACACAAAAGAGGCAACTCATTTTTAAAAAAAACTGGGCTCTAATACCAACATTACAGGCCTTTATCCTGTAATGACTAGGCGACCTACCCATAACTCCATAAGGACCGTCCAGTCAATATCCGAATTGGTTGGAAAGTTCCCATAAAGCTAAGCCTATTGCCTTTGTTAAGGAAAAGCTTCAACTCAACAATAAGAAATGTAAACAGTGAAGTTTTGTTTTTCAATTTATTAAAAATTTTAGCAGCACAACGGTTGTAGTTTGACATCCCAAAAATTTTAACATCCTTGTAAAAGTTCAAAACACTTCTATTATCACGTTAATTTCTCAACTTCAAATTGTGGACTTCAAATCCACTCACATGCAGTCTCAAATAGTTACATATATAAACTTTGAAAAGCTAAAACAAAGTCATGCATTCCATTTAAAAAACTTTATAGACATCCATTCTTTATACAAATATACTTTCGAAAACATGTTCAAAGGTATGCAATAGTTCTCAAAAAAATGTACAAGGCAAAATAAAAACGCCTACACAACAGCACTTGACAAAGTTTGCTACTCGCGAGGTGGAGACCCTGCTACTAAAGCCTCCGAGTGTGTACCTCGGAGGTTTTATTTAAAAATAGAAAATAAAGGGTGAGCTAAACGAGCTCAATGAGTATTATTGGTTTCCAATAAAAACATTTATACAAATATTAACCTCCATAAAAGAAACCAATTTCTTTTCTTTTTAAGTAATAACCATTGTTCTTACAAAACACGTTCTTTTCTTTTCATAAGATCAATGCATAAATAAAACAAAACATATATATTTTTCTAAGATCAAGTTCCACTTTTCTTGTAAAGTATATAGCGAGGGTAATCAATACTTTCATGAACTTTCTTTTTAAAACATAGCCTATCACTAATTTTCTTTACCAAATGGTACCCTTAGGTGTAAGACTACGGAGCTAATTCTGCATCGCTTACCCATGCCTGGTTAACCTCTATATACCGATTGTTATGAAGTTAGTTCTGTATCGCTTACCCATAACGACATTAGCACTATATATAAATCAGTGGTTACGGAGCTAGATCTGTATCGTTTAACCGTAACAATGCTAGCACATTATATACTCCACACATGCAGACGGTGACTCACAGGACATACTGACAAATACAACACCACCCATGTTAGTGACATACGCCCCTTAAACACCGCTATGCACATTAGGATGTACTCTGATCTATATAATCGTATGTATAAAGACCTAACGATGTACCATAGGCTAAATCACAATTAATACATGTGTACCCCTTATTTCAATACCAATTAAAAACATATTCAAAATCCATTTCTATGCTAATTTAAAGCATATGCAATGTTCAATTCAATTCCAATTCAAAGCATGTGTACATCTCATTAGTTTCCAAGTGCATCCAAAACACAATTCAATGCTAAATCAAAGCATATGTAAACCTCATAAAGATTAACTTTTAAATTTAAGCAGTAGCCCCAATGGAATTTTTCATAAATAGAGTTTACATAGTAAGGTAAAAACCATCTTAACAAATCAATTTAAATACACTCTCACTATTTGTCATTTATTGTAAACCACCATCACGTGTTCGGTGCTTTTCCTTTATTAGTCTTGAGTCTACAGTGAGGAGAAAACTTTATTGTCTTACTCAGCTCTGAGGGAGACCCTTGAAGGGTTCCTAAAACCAGGCAAGTACATCTATAACTTACCACCTTATTTTACAAATTTTATGACAAAGGGCTTAGCTAAAATCTTAGCATTTAGTAAGATTAAAATTCTATTTTCCTTTCATTCAACCATTAAACTACATCCATAATTTATACTTGCTATCTTCTTTCCATTTAAATAGCGTACATAATATATACATTCTGTTTTCCTTACATTGAACCATTGAACTATGTACAACATACATGCTACCTTTGAATAGCCATTAAGCCACATATAGATCATCTACATGCTACCAATTAACACCCATAAGATATGGATATAAATGTTATTTTCCTCTCCATTTACCATGTTGTTTTTCTCTTCATTTAACCATGCCTCCACTTGTTCCTTAATTTTAACATATCAAACGTTCAAATTAGGTTTTGAAGTCTTCTATACATTTGTTCCCCTATGTCTCTAATTTTCATATCATCAAAATTCATTCCATTTTAACTTCTAAATTATGAAAGATGTACTAAACATCACAAGTTGCTTCAACACAGGGACAATATTAGGTTACCATAAGCAATCTTACTTTTCAATATCATTCAACTAGAATTAAGTTTAGATCTCTTCTAGATATTTTTACTACTATGTATTAGGTTTCATTTACAGTTAGAACACCCAATTTGGAGTTCTTTAGACTAAGTTATGGCCAAAACACTAAGACTTTTCAAGGAAACTGAGAATCCTAATACGAAATTTCACTAAACATAGTTAGGATCACTTTCTTTCAATCTTTTGGAAAATTGCAAGCTTTATTCAAATCATCTTCCAAACCATGGAAAATTAGTTACACCCTTCTTCTCTCGAGCTTGGCTGAAACCCACTTTTAGCTCTCTCCTTTTCTTCTTTTGGTTTTTATTCATGGGTAACTCATTTTCACTCTCACGATTATGACAAAGAGAATGAAGCAATTGTCTTAAGTTTACTCCTTTAACACATGACACAGGTCATCTTCCATCATGAATCATCAATCCACTATTCAACATGTAAAAAGATCAATTTGCCCTTAATCACAATGCAAAAAGACTTAATTTCCCCTTAATAAATTTAATTCACTGACTAACCGAATTACAATTAAAAAATATTCTACAACGGGTTTATCATCAAATTGACCATGACATACTCTTATTAGGGTCAATAAGTATTGACTGGATGCTTTAAAAAATATTCGAATGGGGTTAAAAACATCAATATCCATTATTTTCCGAAAAGAGCATTTTAAGTCCTAAACTTCCTGAATTCCCGAAATCCATCCAATTGGAATTATTTTCAATCCTTTTCAGTTCCATTAGACTATAATACTTATTATAAATATTTTCAATTCTTTTCCAAGTTGGATCCCCCAAAATCACTATTCACACAAAAAATACTATTTAGTGAACATAAAAATTTACCTTTATTGAAAGGAAAGGTTTGGGTTTTACAGTGAATTTTTTAAATACATCAAGAAATAGCAAATTATTGATCTAGTTTACTGCTTTTCAAATGTTAAGGACATGTAACTTTGAGAGGTGGTTATTGAAAAGCCTATGCTTGATCTACCTTCTTACCTTTAACATTTTCTTTACTAAACATTTTTGTTAGAGAATACTTCTTTTCTTTAGTCTTGTTAGACTTTTCAACCTTCACAAATGTCTTTATTTCTTTACTAGTTATGAAAGTAATTTCTTTGCCATACTTATTTCCATCTCCTTTTGGATTCACCTCAAAAGTACTAGGAAATTTTCTTAATGATTTTTGGAAATTATATTAGCCATTTGAATAATTTATACTTCAAGCATACAAATTTTTTCCAATTGATTCTAAGAATTAGTCTTATTCTAATTCAAAAATTAAGTGTGAAAAGTTGACAATTTATCAATTTCATTTTTAAGTTCACCTTTTTCTTTTCTAATAGGTTGTTATGTTCAGACTATAACACATTTTAATTGTTTCTTCAAAATAAGTTTAGGCGACTATGACATATACTAAGCTTGCTCCATTTATATCTATAAATTTGGCATTTATAACTTTAATGTTGTTACAAAATTCAAAAACTAGAGAAGATGTTTAGATAACGTTAACTATTAGATAGCTATTTTGTAGTCATTTGGCAAGATAAGCAATATAAGTTATGATATTAGTGATAACATCTATCTCATATATCCTTATTACCTTTTTTGACATGTTTCTTTCACTAAACTATTAATTGTTAGTTTACATAACTTTTAGCAATTCATATGCTTCTTCTTCAGTTTTCCTTATTAGAGCTCCTTATGCAATTGCATCAAAGTTCTTCTAATGCCACTCAATCAATTGTAAAATTATAAATTATCTTCAACTTAGGAAAACTATGATAAGGACCCCATCTCAACAACTGCTTTTATGTCTCTTGTGCTTTATGTAAAATCTTGCCTTTATATTAAGCAAAGTTATTAATCTCAATGCACACTAAATCTAGAGGTAAAGAATTTAACTAGTTATTTTATTTATCTCTGAAAAATACAGGAAAAAAGGTAAAAGCGAAGGGCTTCATCATTAACTCAATATATATGAAAGTGTCACAATCTTAAGAAAATTTTTGTTGATATTTATTAAATAATCCAATTAAATTCAATTGCTTCAATCATCTGCAACATTATTAGTTTCAATTCAAAATTATTCTCCTGAATGGTAAGATTCCTCATCATTAATGAAATATTGGCCAATGACAATCCATAATCTCATAAAGTCTTTGGTTACTTGACAACTTTTAGATTGTTTAAAGTTTGGTTACTCAGTGGTATGTCATTCTTATTTCTTGATATTAGGATCAACTATAGGTTCTTATGATTGAATGATAGCTTCTCTCTTGTCTTTCCATTTTTTTAATACCCGATTTATATATGAGATAAGAGGAACTATATTATTGCTTTTAAACTATTATAAGAACCTAAACTAAGTTCATGTAAAGTATCAAACAAGAAAAAGAGAATAAATAAAATAAAATAAAAAGTAAAAATATATTTATTTGGTACCGTATTAATAAATAATACAATCCTTCACAATAGTTTCAAAAACTTGTGTATGAATTTTTTAATGTAAGTATATGTTATCAAGTATAAGTAATACATTCATAAAAAAGAGTATTGTCCTATGAGGATTGTTTTTATTAATTACTGAAATTAATCTAACTCTTTATTTAAATAACAAAAAGTTGTAATTGAATAATAAAAGATGTAATTTAAAATAATAAAAAACAAAGAATATAGAATGATTCATAATCATTATTAAATAGTTGCAGGACTTTTAATTTCACTAAAAATAATCTCACTTGAGTCACCTAATTTAGACAATTAAGACCTATTTTCCATATTTCTAATGAATTTCTGTAATTTTATTACTAATATTTTTTAAACATCAATATCATATTCCAACAAGAAAGTTAGAGACATCTAAGTGAAAACTATAAACCTATGGAATTCATTAAGCATAAGAACTTGATAGTGTTGTGCACAATTTCATAAGTATGTCTATTTTATGACAAACATATGATATTTCAAACCATGTATAATTCGATTATTATTTCTTTGTCTCAAGTTGAATCAAATCATGCAATTGTTAACCATATAATCATAACCATTAATTTTGGAATAAAATATTCGATATAGAATGAATTAATACTAAGAAAATTCAAGTACTTTTAACCTAGTTATATTATAGCCCAATAATTAAAAAAAACCATAACATGACAAAATTAAACAGCATAAACATGTTATGATTCATGATTTAAAAAGGAAAAAGTATTAGGAATTAAATAAAAATAATCTCAAATTTCATCTCCACGTTCTTCCAATTTTTGTATGTGTTCTCTTCTTCTCTAAATCTATACCAAAAAACATTTTTTAGAAAATCTCCCAAATAATATAAAATTAAACCTCCCCTTTCAACAGCCCTTCTGTCTATACTCTCCTTTTAAAATTAGGTCACTTCAAGTCCAAAGTTTCTTTATATATTTAATTTCACTAGCATAAAAAAAGTAGTTTTAGGGGTTCAAAGGCACTATTAAAATTAAGTATGTAGTGACCTCTTATTCATATTAGCATCAAAGTTCTAATATTTCTATAATTTTATTGGCATTAAGAACAAAAGAGCTTCTTCTAAGTGTAAGGGTGCTTATACTTTTGCCAATCAGTACTTGAAAAAGGCTCCACCAAAGTTGTTATGACTTGTATTTTCTAATTTTTTTCCATTCCTTGATCCTCTATTTTGCTCTAAAAATATATCATATCTAACAAAATGATGCTAACTACAAACATCCATAAAAACACAAAAAGTTACCAAATTTAAAGTATTAAATTAGTGGATATAAACTCACTCATCAACTCCCTATTCCTAATAAAGCCAAAGACAAGTGAACAAGTGTATATTCAAGCAATATGATATGTTCATATTTTGAAGCTATAAAATCATACCAACTAGTTTTCGAATATGGATTTGTTCTAAAGTTAGAAAATTTTTGCTAACAAATTCTAAAAGTTTGATTTCAATTTTTACATTAGATAGGTTAGACTTTAAATTTCATTTTATAAATTATGTATTGACCTTTTCTTTAATGATAAAATACTTAGGTATTTCTATGATGGTTTATATAGAGTTGATTTTGATCCCACTTAAGAATGCAATAAGCATTATAAAATTAGTGTTATATTGATTGCATTAAGTAAGCAAACAGACAAGTCTACTAAATGTGTCACTAAAAGTGGGAAGACTCTTGAGATCATATACAATGAATTTCTTTAGACCATTTTCTACCCCTTATTTGAGTGCTTAAAAGTATTTTTCATAAATGACCACTCCAGGTTTATTTTTCTTTATCTTTTGCATACTAAGTCAAAGGCACTATATGCCTTTATGGTTTTGAAAGAATCAGTAGAGAAATAAAAGCGAAGAATGATTAAGATTATAAGATATGATATGGGAAGACAATATTATGGTAAATTAATATAAATGGGAAATATAAAGGTTTAGTTACTATATCCATTTATAAAGGATGCTTTATTCAATAATATATGATGTTAGACATAGCATAATAGAATGGTATAGTAGAAAGAAGATATTATAACCTTATAGATATTTTCACAATCATCATTAGTAATTCATATCTCCCATTAAGTTTATAGAGAAGACTTAAAAGTTATAGTTTATATCTAAATTATGCTTCCATTAAAATTTTTATCCTAAAGCTCTTTTAAGATGTGAAATTAATGAAAACCAATTTTAAGACACTTACACATATGATATTTTTCCCATTGCATTAAGGATTTATACAAAAGGTTTATATTACCTACCTAAGCCTTCCATCTACTTTATGAAAGTGAAGGATAATAAGTTACTATAATAATTGATGCTAGTGCTTTATGGAGTCGTATGATGTGGAATTATCACGTATCATAAAAAAATTAGACTACTATAATCAATAATTATTATATTAAATATGCAAATAACCTCAAAGGATTGAGATTTCACTATCCTCAAATATACCAATAATAGTTAAAGCTAAAAATGGCATGTTTCTTGTGCATTTTGAGTTTATTAGGAGTACTCCATATCTAATTGAATTAGATGAGGCATCAAGGTCTTATGATATATAATAGATGCATATTTGACTATAACTTTACACCCATATTTGATGTATTTTGCTTCATATTTTATACTTTTATCATATATTTGGCACTTAATTCCTTCCAAGCATGTTTATAGAGCATAATTGCCTTCACAGACTTAAAGGAGAAGAATTCAGACAAAAACACAACATAAATCGAAGAGTTGATGCACAAAAGGGATGCATGGTCATGCATCTACCTATGAACATCTCTTATAATGTGCAAATTTGTGATTTCCAAAGAATTTGGTCATGCATGATTTGATGTAAAACCGTGCATCAGACTGTGCATTAGCCAAACCCATAGAATTTAAAATAAAAGATGATTTCGGACAAAAACATTCTTAAACTCTCAAAGGCAACTCAAGAGGTGATTTTGACCCAAAAGAGTGGGAAACACGAAGAGTTCATTGTAAGATCCATCTAATACAAGATTAACCTCTATATCGCAAGAATACTCGATAGAAAGCAACCAGGGAGATTTAAATTTTTTATCTCATTGTTTTCAATTTTTTTTCCTTCTATGTATGTTTGATTTCATATTCTGGTGTCTAACTAAATATCTTGTTAGTATTTAGGATAGATGAACCTTATGTTAATACTTTGATATGATTTGATTATTTTATTAATGCACTTGATTGATTGATATATTGTGATCAAATTACATGTTTTATTTATGTTTTAATAGATCCGAAATATTATATCATAAGCTAATTTCATCATAGAGATTGAAAAATAGTGTTTATGAATAGATCTACAGTAACTGGAAGGATTTGATTGCAACACCAGAGATAGGATGATATAAATCTTCCAGATTGGGATCAAACCTAATAAAGGGATTCATAAATCGATAAAGCAATTCTATAAACTTTGACCTAAGTAATTTAGTTAAAAACATTAGGATTAGTTGTTAACTCAAGTTTAGCTATTAACATACCATAGGAGTCTCCACAGTCCAATAAATCAGTAAGAAAATTCCATGATAATAAATCAATCTATTAAAGGTTTAGGGAGATTCGAAACCTAGATACTAATTTTCTTATATCAATAATTTACTAAGTGTTTACTTTAATTATCTAATTAAATCCTACTGCTTGTTTATTTTATTTGTTGAAGTTTTAGTTTCTTTAATTTAAAAATCACAATTAATTTATAAACTAGATAATAGATTAACGACAATTACTTGTAATCACTATCCTCATAGGATCGACTCATATTTGTCGGTATTAGCTATAGCTACACCATGCATTTACAGTAATTTATAAGTGACACACTTAGAGAAAATGAATCAAGTTTTTGGGCTCGTTGTCGAGGACGGTGATATTAGGAAAATCATAGTTTTATTTATCTATTCATTACTTTACTTTCTTTTACCCTGTTTTATTTTAGCTTTTGCTTTACGTTATTTAATTTGTTTAGTTTGGTAGTTTATTTTCTTAGTTTTAGACTTAGAATCCAGGTCAGTTTACATCTAAGAACCTACTAGACATAGACCCTGAGATTGAAAGAACTGGGCTAAGGAATCTTCATAAGACAAATCTATAAGATTTTGAGCTAGATCGTCGAATAGAAGATTTGGAAGGACACATGGACACTAAGGAATCTTACAATATAGCGAACCAATCGTAGACAATGTTTAACTACGCTAGGCCAGACTTAATTGGTGTGGAATCCAACATAGTGAAACCGAATATTTAGGCAAACAATTTTAAGATCTATGATACCTTTAAAATAAATTAAGCAAATGATGATGCCATCAGACTACTTTTATTCCCATTCTTCTTAGAAGGAAAGTTTAAATAGTGGCTAAACTTGATGCCACGTTCATCACTTACCACCTGAGATCAAGTGGTGGAAAAATTCTTACTAAAGTACTTTCCTCTTGAAAAGACTACAAAGCTGAGAAATGACATCTTTTCATAATCCCAAACTAAAGGTGAGTCACTATATGACACCTCGGAGAGATTCAAAGAGATGCTCCGATGATGCCCACACTTGTGGATGCAAATCCAAACCTTTTATAATGGGCTAAGTCAAATTATGAGGCAGTTAATTGATGCAGCAACTAGAGAGATGCTAAACAATAAAACACCTAAAGTGGCTTAAGAGTTGATCGAGGATATGGCCATGAACAACTATCATTGGTGTTCAACTAGAGCATAAACCAATAGGCCAGTAGGAGTATAAAAGGTGGATGTAGTGACACAATTGTTGATTCAAGTGGAGGCCCTGAGCAAGAAGATAGACAAAATCACTATTGTTCCACAAGGAAGGTTGATACAGTGTGAAGCATGTGGGTTAGATCATCAAGGACAAGAGTGTCAATTAGCTTAACTGAGCATGTGGATTATTTGGGGAACACTTTAAAACCTTAAAACAACCTGTGGAATAATACACACAATCATGTTTGGAGGAACCACTCCAATTTCTCATGGGTAACCAAGGACAACAATGAAAAAAGCCTCCAACTGGATTCTAGCAGCAAGCATCACAACCAAGGAAACCTGATATCGATGAGCTAATTATGGAATTTATTCAAGAATCTAGGACGAAACATCAGCAAATAGATGCATCCATACGAAACTTGGAAATTAAAATGGACCAACTGGCTAAGTCAATGGCAGAGAGACCTAAAGGGATTTTATCGAGCGCAACTGAAACAAATCCTAAGGAGAGGATAATGGCAATCACTTGGACCACTAAAATGAAGCTCCAATAAGAAGAAGAAAAGAAAATGGCTATTGAGGGTTACATAAAGATTAAATGTAGTTTTCATCTGAAGAGTCAAAGAGTATTAATCCAGAATTCCATATCTTATTAGAGCACAGAGAAAGACATCAGAAGTAGAGTTGAATAAGGTCCTTGATCTCTTAGAACAATTGAAGACAGAACTTTCACTCATTGAATCATTGAAAGAGAGATTACTAAACAAGGAGGAATCAAAATATTCAGAGATGAAAATGTTGAGTGAGGAGAACTCTGACAAGGAGATTAAACTACCAAAGAAACAAGCTGACGTATAAAATTTTTATATTCCCTATACTATCGGTAGTTTAAAGGTGGATAAGGTTATGGCCGATTTAGGGATTGACATAAATATGATGCCTTATACCTTATTTCAAAAAATGGGAATATGAGAACTTGAATCGACTGGGATATGCATTCAAAAGGCTAATAGATTATTAAGATGCCCTATGGGAATCATTGAAGATATACCTGTTAAGGTCGATAAGTTCAAGTTCCCTATTGATTTATCATTCTGGACATAGAGGAAGATTCAAAAATACCCTTCGTCCTCAGTTGACCATTCTTAACCATTGTTAAGTTACTCATAGATGTTGATGAAGGCATGTTAACTTGAGAGTAAAGCATGAAAAGGTTACATTTAGGATCCTTAATGTCAATAATAATTCATTTGAATTTTTAGATGCTATAAAGGTTGACGAGCCTTGTCAAGATTTTCTACAGGACTCCAAATGCTAGGATCCACTGTGGAAGTCACAAATTCAAGTGAATAAACCAAAAGAAAAAGGTGGTGGAAAGTGTAGAAAGGTAGCTCATCTAAAGTTTATTGAACATATGGTACTGCTACAATCACACGATTCATTCGAGCCGGAAAAGTATGTTGAGCTAGCAACCGTAAAAAAAGCATAGCATGGGAGGAAACCTATAAATTCGATATTACTTTGTTTTAACTTTCATTCCAGATTAGGTTTTAATTTTATTTTAGAGTGTTTTTTTTTATAATAACAAAATTAAGCACCTCGAGAAACATTGTGCATAATTGTGACTTTAGGGGCAGTGTGTTAAGTGTTATAATGCTAATGTGCAAAGATCTTTATGTTTAAGGGTTAAATTTTAAAGTTACACATTGTCTGAACACACAACTATTGTTTTGCATGTTTTAATGCACACCCAAGCACCAAAAAGTGCAAAATCTTGAAACATTGTGATTCAGTTGAGTGCATAGTTTAATTGAAGTGTTTGCTTTTATTAAAGTTTATTTACATTTAATTTTTATCTCATTAGGTGAATCCTAAATTGAAAAAAAAATTGTTGTATTCATAAAGTAAATTTTCTTAATTTTTAATTATAATTGATATAATAATGCATGAAAGGAAGTATTTACGCTTTTGGATATAATTTTCATTATTCATATCAATAATAATTTGGGTTGAGAACTTTCACTATCTACAGTTGTTTGTTGTTTATTATGTGATAAAGGATATATGGGCTAAGTGAAAAAATTATACATGTATTTATCCTTAAGCAAGACCCATTTACATATATTAAGTTTGATTAAGGAGTTATTATTTGATAATAACTAGTTAAATATTTTAATTTAAATTTAAATTTAAATGAAAGAATATCTTTAATGGTAAAATATGATAAGAATATATAATCAGTGAGTTATTAGTTACCTTAACGTTTATATAAATGCTTTTACAGTAGACTTGTGCCATAAATTTTGAAGTAAAGATCATAATACATCTTCCCAAAAAATTTACAAGTGCTATCAATTTTGAAGCAACGATTAGAAGACACCCTACCCAAAAATTTACAAGTTCTCTATAGGTTTCTAAGAAACAAGTTTCCTCCTAATTTTAGATTTTTGTTCTAATAAGCACGAATATAGATAAGCTTTTAAAAAACTGAAGATGAAAAATTGTATTAAAGCTCACAAAATAGGAAAGTTACAAAGGCCTTGTAACCTTGAATACAATCTCTAAACAAGATTACTATATTCAACTGAAAAAAAACTAATAAATATGCTATAATCCCAGATGGTGCATCATCTTCATACTAAAGTAATAATTAGTATAAACTTATTTGCACAATGAAAGAATTATGTTCCTTCTAATAGTTTCTATCTCGATTGCATCTCCATGTTGGCCTTTCCTCCAATTTTACGGCAGAGCAAGGTTTCCTTTATCCTGTTTTGACTGTTAATTGTTCAGGAAAGTTAGCATGTATATTAGTAGTTTCCCAAAATTTCTATCGTTTCTCTCCCTCGACACTGCATAGATAGAGCAGTTGACGGCTAATATGAAAACTTCCAAGTCTCCTTAGTGTTATAACTCAGTATGCTTGCCCAAAGTCTAATCTGCCCTTGATTCTATCCTTAATTTTCAGTCTCTCCTTTGGTGCCAACCACAAGATGAAGGGAAATTTTGAAGTTTTGATTTTGACTATACCATTTTTGTCCTTCTCACTCTCCACCGATGTTCCTTAAATAAGTCTATGCTTGATTTATTTGTGAACTTCTGTAATTTTTTCCTATGCCATAGAATGTATTCTGATCTGTCGGCATTAAAAATATAACTTGAGAGATTATCTTTAATAAATGAGAATCCTCTCAAATCATATTGCCAGTAATTAACTTGTATAATCTCCTTTACTCTAAAATCCTCAATCAACACCGGTCTAAGAGTTTGTGTCTCAAAAATCCCATCCAAGCCCCCAAGCCACTCCATAACAGTTTTATCTGTGCGTGAAGTTTTATTTATTGTTATGACGTAATCGTTTACATTCTACCATCAGTTTCACGATATAGTTAGTTACTACATAGCAGTCAACTCGTCCAGTTAAAAGGGAATTTAAGCCACGCCATAGAAAAGAAGAAAGAAACACCTTCAGAGTTATAGACCATTGAACCAAGAATAGTATGCCTTACCTTCTCTCTGATGTCCTCCAATATGGCAATTATCTCCGTTTCCTTTTATCCTCACACCTGGCCAAACACTCTTTCTTGTAATGATGGAAAGTCATTATACCCCTCAAATTGGCTTCATTTCTTAAATTAGCTAATTGAGTCTCCTGGTCCTAGACAATGAGAAACGCCAAGCAAACATTGGGATTCACATGGTTCGCATGAGTTGGACATGCAGGCAAATGAGGTGTATAACTGCTCAGTAAATAGAATAGTCTGCAACCACATTTTCAATAGTAATTGTATGTACTGCAAAGGGTTGTTATCTGTATAATACAACCTGCGCAGAGTTTTAATCCACATGTAATTCACGAAGTCCAGGTCGGTCTGGCACAGGTTCAGAAATAAATTTAGCAATAAACACTCGAAACATCAAATTGGAGGCCTTGGGACACGGATCACCGTATTTATCCTGATCCCATTCTCCAAAAAAGGAAGCGAAGCCTTCAGAAACACACGCAACCTCAGAGATTCCTGAGGAGTCAGTCCATTGTGTCTTGACTGGAAGGTCAAAATTCCTCGAGGAGTATATAGGATAGCCAGGGTGGGTGATGGGTGGTCCTGGCAAATAAATACCTGACGCGGGAAAGCCGAAGCTCCTTAACACTAACTTGTGCATTGTATTGCACTAGATTTGGGCCTTGTTCACTCCCGTGACAGCCCGTAACGATAAATAATAATGCATCATTTCTCCCATGTATTTATAATATATGTTCAACTACTGCACAAGATCTCACAGGCAGCGTAAAATTTGGTATACGATTCTAAATTAACAGTAATGAAATACGGGAGACGTTTCGGGATTTATTGTACAATTGGACTCTACTTTGGATGTCTATGCATAGATAGGGCCCTTTGACTAGGAAGTGCACTCAAAGACGATTGGACAGAAACGTGGGGACTTTCACGTGGATTGGTCCATATCTTTTTATGGAATGAATTAAAGTTCTTGAAAAATCATCAAAGTTACCTAGACATATAGGAACATCAAGACGTGTAGTCCCACTCGAAAGTGAGCTACTTTCAGTGCATCACTAATAACTTGCCTTTTACTTTTTTTTTTTTTTTGGTTTCTTTGAATGACTAAACACTGTAAATCTGATCTTTCAAAACCTCAACCCCACACATTTACCAAATTTATTCTTATATTTTCTTGGATATTATTAACATAGGTTGGATTTACAATTAGCCTATGATTTCCATGTTTCTTTAGAACAGGACAAATGGGCGACCAGCAACTATGAAAGAGTCCCATAATGGGAAATCTCAAGGTTAGCAAAACTGAAATTCAATAGATGTCGTTACTCCGTCTATTGTAGAATTGCTAGAATTGGGGCACTCATCGAGGAAGACAATGAAAAGTATATGGGCATACTACATATATCCGCATCTTTCGATAGAGAAAAAACATATATCAACCAAATATGATTAGTGTGAGTGGTTCAGCACTCTCATCCTTTAACTAGAGGTCTCGAGTTCGACTCATGAGAATAGAGAGACATGTTTGGCCAGCATCTTACTCATGACAGGCTGACCCGGTGCGAGCAAGGATTAATCTAGATGTGGGTGGCTTAAAAGCGTCTTCTTATAGTTGAAACCCTCCTAGAACACCTCGTGAAATAACCAAAAAAAAGAACCATATATCACCCGTGAGAAAATGCACATCCAATTTTTTGCTCCTGTATCAAATTCGTGATGGAATTGATTGACCGTCTTCTTTCTCTTCTTATGTGGATTTTGTCTCAAAATCTCAACAAATATAGAAAAGGTCTGATATCTTTCTCAAAAATATTTTAACTCAACAATTTACGTCATTGGCTCAGATAGCAATAAGTTTTTCCATCCTATGATAAAAACGGAACCAGATCCTTTGTACCCACTACTCTGTACTTATTTTGTTCCATGCGATCTCAACCATACAAATGTGTCATGTATGACTGAGATCGCGTGGAACAAAATAGGTACAGAGTAGTGAGTACAGAGGATCTGGTTCCATTTTTACCATAAGATGGAAAAACTTATTGCTATCTGAGCCATCGAACGTAAATTGTTGAGTTAAAATATTTTTGAGAAAGATATCAGACCTTTTCTATATTTGTTGAGATTTTGAGACAAAATCCACATAAGAAGAGAAAGAAGACGGTCAATTAATTCCATCACTAATTTGATACAGGCGCAAAAAATTGGATGTGCATTTTCTCACCAGTGATATATGGTTTTTTTTTTTGGTTATTTCACGAGATATTTTAGAAGGGTTTTAACTATGAGAAGACGTCTTTAAGCCATCCATACTACTCTGTACCTATTTTGTTTCACGCGATCTCAGCTATACAAATGTGTGGGACCCATGTGAGACTAATGTAGGTCCCACATATTTATATAGCTGAAATCTCGTGGAACAAAATAAATACAGGGTAGTGGATACAAAGGATCTCAATTGGATAAAAACTAATGTTTTGTACGGCATGCACACAATGTAAACGACCATCTGTAGGACCTATTGTCGGTTAACCAACTTAAGTTGCTAGCTAGCTAGGATGTGTGCCGCTAAGAGGAGAGGAATTAAAGATTGGAAATAGAAGGATTTTACTTTTGGAAGATAGGGTGCACTTGGGAATTCGGTTTTGTCTAACCATTTAGGAGACATGCACAACAAAATGCAACAACTACAAATTATTAATTCGACATATGCTTATCAAAGTTTATTTATCTATATCAGATATGAGTTTTACTAAATACCAACAGCTTAATATGGATTAGATATTTGATCTTCGTCTTCACTCCTATAGGGGTCATTTCGTTTCATTATTATTTTATTTTATTTTATTTTTTCATTTCATGTTTCTAAGTTCTATTTGTTATCAAAAAATTAAATTTATTTAACTGATAATATTAAATTAATTATTCTTTTTTGCTAACACTAATAACTAAACTTTAGAGGAAATTAATTTTATGTTAAGTTATCATGCAATGTTTAATATTAACAATTTCATCAAATTTTTATTGAAATTTAAACAAAATTCGAAAAATATAATCAAAATTATTTTTAAAATAAGTTTTTATTTAATAAATTCATTAAATAATTTTTTTAAATAAACACATTATTTTTAAAAATAATTCAATTCTTATAAATATTTAAAAATAAAATGTTCATTATTGATTAATTAAATTTTAGTGGTCATAACTTCTAATTATTATACAGTCTAAATAATTAAATAATATTTATCTAACTAGTACTAAAATTAAATTGTTATAAAAAATGAAAATGAAAATAAAAATATTTATTATTTCTAAATTATAAAACAGAAAGAATTAAAAAACTACTAAACAATTTTTTATTTTGACACTACATTTGAATAAGTAACACACAAATTTTATTTTTAAATTAAATAGAAATCTGCAACTATTAAAAATTTGCATAAATACTTTTATTGTTTCCTTTTTATTTAATAAAAGTGTAGAATGTTGGGACGGGAAGCCTGCAGGACAGACTATTAGCTATAAAATGATACTTATGTAATATATTCTATTTTGTTATTTCCATGAATCATAAAGCCATCTACGATCAATGAAAGTCTAAAAATAAGGCTAAACACCCAAAAATCTCCCCCCTCCAACTAAAATACGGGGAAGACATGTTATTCTCTATCATCTACTTGAGATATATTTCGACAAACTTAATACAAAGCTCATGCTAGTTTCTAGAACCACTTTGGTCAGCATATTACCACCATTCGAATTTATATGAACCTTCCTCAACATTAATTGTTGCTCTTCTATTATGGACCTTGATTAATAATATCTGAAGTCTATGTGCTTTGTATGAGAATGATACATGGTATTTTTGCTCAAGTCAATTACACTTTCACCATCATAAAATAATGCATAGTCTTTTGCTTCACATCCAACTCTTGATGGAATCTTTTCAGCTAGAGCATCTACTTACAAACTTCCATTGCAACTGCATATTTTGCTTTAATTGTAGATAAAGACACACATTTTTAGCTTAGATTGTCATGAGATGGCTCCCCCTACAATATAGACAACCTGAAGTAGATTTTTTTTCCATCAAGATACCCAACCATATATGCATCTGTAAAACCATCTAGAGTTAGCTCACCATTACCAAAACACAAACTCCACTTCAATGAGCCTCTCAAGTATCTTAGAATCCATTTCACTACTTCCAAGTGAACATTCCCTATATTTGACAAGAATCTATTTACCATCCCAATAACTTGAGCAATATTTGGCCTTGTTCATACTATTGCATACATCAAAGACCTTACTATAAATGAGCATGGAATAGAGAATATACCATATTTTTCCTTTTCTGTTGAGTGAAATACGCACTTACATAGCTTGAAGTGATGCTAGTTGCATGCTAACTAACATGGAATGTTGTATATTGTGGAGCTTGTTTTAAGCCATAAAGACTTTTCTTCAACTTGTAGACCAACTTTTCCATACCTTTAGCTTTGAAATATTCTAGTTGCTCCATGTATATCTCCTCTTCCAAATTTCCATGCAAGAAGGCTATTTTAACATCTAGCTATTGGAGTTTAATATCTAAATAGGCAGTTAAACCCAAAACTGTTCGGATTGGGGTTATATTGATTGCTGGTGAAAATATTTCGTCAAAGTCAATATCCTTCTTTTGACTGAATCCTTTCACTACCAACCTTGCCTTGTACTTTACTCGCTTGTTTCCATCTCTCTTTATTTTGAACACCTTTATTCTTTAATGCCTTTTTGCCTTTTGTTAGTTTTGCAAACTTGTATGTATTTTTCTTCTTTAAAGAATCCATCTATTCCTTTATAGCTTCGAGAAATCTTTATCTTCACAAGATGTAACCTCTTGCACATCCTCAAGCTCCCTTTTAGCAGTAAGTAATAAGGATTTAGAACTTTGATACCTTATAGAAGGCTTTTTCTCCCCTATCGACCTTAGAAGCTATACTTCATCAGCTGTTGGATCCAATTGCTTCCCTTGCTCATTATCTTCAATAGATTCATCTCTGGTACTGTTTGGATGTGGTTCATGTAGCTCATCATTATCCTATTGTATTTGATCACTACCAATGTGTTTTTGGTCACACACTTCATTTTCTTCATTTGTAGACTGCTTAATAGTTAAAGAAATTGGTGAAGAGCTAACTATGACATTTGAGGAGTCGTAGTGTGATAATTTATCTCCACTCAAAAGATCAGCACCTCTCTCGTGCTCCTGGAACACTACATCCTTGCTCTTGACCACCTTTTACTTCTCTACGTCATAAATTTTAAAGCCAAACTGATCACCTCTATATCCAATAAAGATGTAAGGTATCAATTTTGAGTCAAGCTTCTTTTGCTGATCCTTGGGTACGTATCTGAATAACTTATATCTAAAAACTCTCAAATGATGATATGTGGGATCTTGTCAGTCTACACTCTCTCGAGAATATCAAAATCTAATAAAACTTATAGAACTCAATTAATTAGGTAAACTATAGTTCAGACTGCTTCTCCCTAAAATGTCTTTTAGCAACATAGATATCCTGAGCATGCAATTAACCTTCTCCACAATGGTTCTGTTTATCCTCTTAACAAACTCATTGCGTTGTGGAGTCCCTGGTTTAATTTTCTTATATCTAATGCTATGCAATGTACAACATTCTTCAAACACCTTGGAAGTATACTCTCCTCCATTGTTTATTCGCAGGCACTTCAGCTTCCTCACTGTTTCCCTTTCTATCATAATATGAAATTTTTAAAAAGGTTCAAACACTTGACTCATAGAGTTTAAAATGTACACTCAATTCTTCCTCGAAGCACCATCAATGAATGTAACAAAATATATGTTACCTCCTAGTGACTTATGCTCAATAGGATCACAAACATCTAAATGCACCAACTCTGATAACTCCTACTTCCTTACAGATCTTCTTTTGAGAGGGACTATATGCTACTTTTGAGCCAAGCAATGATCGCAAAGAGTAAGTGGTTGTGAGTTTTTAATTGGGATAAAGGATTTCCCAACTAGCAATTTTAATCACTTCTCACTCATGTGTACCAATCACCAATTCCACATATTCGATCAAGATTCCTCTTCGACTGTGTGTACTTCTCTACCACTGTACACATTTAAGTGTGTCTTGTACAGTGAGCAATATAACTCTACTCGGGCAATAATCATGGCAACTTTAGACAGTTTCCACTTCCTATCCCCAAAAGTGTGCTGAAATCCTTCTTGATCGAATATATTGGTTAATAATAGATTTATTCTTAGATCGAGGATATGTCATACATCTCTTAAGGTTAATAAGCATTCGACGTTTCTCTGAACTCGGATATCACTCATACCTTCTACCTTGGAAAAAATTTGGTTTCTCACCCTTACAATCCTAAAATCTCCACTGTTATAGCTAGAGAAGTGCTCCATATTTGGAACAAAATGATAAGATGCTCCTGTATTAGTTAGCCATTCAGAACCAAAATTACTAACATGGAAGCATTCATTAGTTGCATAAAATAGGGCAGCTCATCATCTGTACTTGAAGCAGTTTCGGTTATACTCTTAATGTCACCATTATTCTGATGGTCTTCCTTTTTTGATCCCTATTCCACTTATAGAAGAATCTCTTATGTGTCCTAGTTTATTGCAATAGTGGCATGTCTTCACATCTTTGTCACTTTTAGACTTTGAATGGTTCTTAGACTTGCCACGACCTTTAGGACCCCTACTCTTATTCCTTCCCCTGCTTTTTGTCATAAAAGCCTGTATGTTGTCGAATCCAATCTCCTCTCTTCTGATTTCTTCATTAAACATACTCTTTTTTATTACATTCAAAAAGAAGACACCTTCAAGAGTTGAGCTATTAATCATAACCACTAGTGTTTCCTAGCTATTTGGTAGAAAACTCAACAAGAATAGAGATTGAAGCTCATCATCAAGAATGATCTTCATTGTACTAAGCTTGTTGATTATATCCTGGAATCACTTAGATGGTCTAACACTGATTTCCTAGCTTTTATCTTCAAGTTTACAAGCCTCTTAATTAGAGAGCTAAACCTTATTATCAGTAATCTTCCTTTCATACAGACCTTCTAGCTTCTTCCATAGCTCAAAAAGATTCATTTCTTTAAACACATGGTAAATATGCTAATATCATTCTATTATCTAATAGTGTCCAGAGTTTTTTATCTTTTCCCATTCTTTGTCTGACATCTTTCAGGTTTTAATGAAATATTATCTTCACACCTTTTTCCAAATCAATAGGATTAAAGAGATCCTTGCAATACCGAGCTCCTACATCATAGGCTTCTATATTAAGTAATTTGATGACATTAACTTAACTATAGAGATGTTTCCACCTTCCATGATGATGGCTTTGATAACACTTATTAAGAGACAAACAACTCAACTCTCTACAAGATCAATCAAATATTAATGACAAAAAGAACTCTTCAAGTTGGAGCAGGAAAATAGTATGAGAGTAAGAAACTTTAAATGATGAAACAAACACCAAGATTTACGTGAAAAACCCTCCAGTATAGAGTAAAAAAATCATGGGACAAATTGAAAAATAAATCCACTAAACCCAATAAGTATTTACAGAAAACTTGATCTCTCACCCCATAACATCAATTTGTCTCACAAAGTTTCAGGGTTAAAACTAAAGTTGATGTTACAATCAACAATCACACAAACCAATCGCCAAAACAATCAAACGCTCTTTGCCCTCTCTCAGTTTTTTCTCAATTTTAGACATTATAGTGGCACTCTCTACAAAAACCTACATTTTTTTCTCTTTTATATTATAAAATAATTTTTTTTTGCAGCTTACACGGTCACTTACATACATGGTTACAGAGAGTTACACGGTCTCCACATATGGTCATGTATCACATGAGTGTGTACATGACTGTGTATGTCTTCACCTTTTCACACTTTCTTCACACATTTAAAGAGACTTACACATTGAGCTACAAGGTCGTGTAAGTCAAGACACGGATGTGAAGCACTCTACATAGTCGTGTATCTCTCTAGAAGAGATTCTACCATCTTGTCTTCACTTGTTTGTCATTCCTACTAACCATAAAGTCGTCTATGATCACTGAAAGTCTTAAAAAAAAGGCTGGAAACCCAACATGGCTCGTAAATTCAGGGTATTAAAGCATCTGGCTATGCCATGCATCTATGAATTATCTTTCGACTAATGTTAACAAGTGTACGAAAGATGTAGTCATCAAATATGTCAGAAAATAACTCTTAGTAATCTCTTTTAAGGCTTAGAGAAAGTTATTGGCTTTTGAAATTTCAATTACAAAATTAAAGTATATGAGTGATTCAATTCTATAAATATACGAACATCCTCGTACTAAATAACCTTAAGTGTTTTATAGAGAATTTCAAATTGAATAAAGATTTCAACTAAATTTTATAATAAAGATGATACATTGTATACTTTGCATGTGGCAAGTAAGAAAATCAAATAAAGTTTTTAAGTTAGCATTTGAATTGGACTTATTTGAACAAATAAAGTGTCGATAGCACAAGAAAAATAAAGGAAGTATATATGTATATATAATTATGTATGAAAAGATTTTTTGAACTTTTTTTCTTAAATAGTTTTTTGTAGTTTACGAATTAGTGTTATTAATGTTGAGAGATTTAAACTTCACTATTATTTATATCCAATTGTAATAGTGTGATTTTTAAAGTAAAAAATCTATAACCTTAATTTAATATATGTATATCTAATTCCTATTTTAATTTAACGAATTTATTTATTGATAACAATTATTTTTTTATATATCACTTACAAATCTAATGCAAAAAAATGTGAATTTTATATCATGTTTATAAGGTTGAACCACATAAATCTTTTGGCTTGCTTATTTTCCTTTTTATTTTATATCTCTTTGTATTGATTTTTAACAAATTGAAATTTCTTTCTAATTAAGTGTCTTAAAATAGAATTATTTTAAATATGTTGTTTAATGTCTTATAATCAATTGATTGGTTGTAATTCTTATGACACAATTATTTAAAGTCATTCTTTATTTCATTTTAATTAATTGATAAACAAGATAAATTTTATGGGATAAATGTATATTACAAATGAAATTTTGAGGAGAGTATAATAATAAGATTTATATTATTATGTACTATCCCTAAATTGTTTTTAATCATTATTTTATTAAGTATCGGCATTGATAAAGCGTAAAAAAACTAATATACATCATTTTTCTTCCTTATTAAGGAAGTAGTTAATCTCATAAACAAGTATAGAGATACTTAAACAAATGTGTAGTTGTTTGTTAAAGAAGAAATTTACTAAATTAACTCAATATAAGAATTCCATTTAAAATAGTACTTGCATATCTATGAAAATTTTCATTATGATGACTATATAAATAATCATTTGACTTAAAATCTTCAAAGTATCTCACATAGAAATTATTATATTTTGATACTACTTTTGACCTATCTTTGTCAAAGGTAGTTCAATCAGTAATCTATGGATATAACATGAATTATATGGAAGTATATGAGTGAGCAATATATGATTCATCATCCTAAAGTGATTACAAAGAATATTTTGTTGGTCTCGATTAATATTGGTTCAGAAATTATTGGTCAAGGTGGAATAAAATTTAAAAATAATTTCAAAGTCACTAATAAAATCAATTACTAATGGTAGATAACTAATATGAATGAACCTAAATAGAGTGTCTAATTAGAATATTGTATGATGAAATTATAAAATTATGTGAAAAAACACATACATATAGATTTGTCTAAATCACTTTGACATTCCTAATATTGAAGTTGATGCATTATTAAACCCCAATCTTGATCTACAGATACAAATTATTTAATTAAAAATTAAAGATAAGTTAAAGGTGTTTAATCTATGTAATTATAAATATGATTTAAGTTCATAATTTAATTCATTGTCAACATATTTAGGAACCCGATGAGTTGTATATGAAGAATAGTTAATAAGAGAAAAAGGTAATTTAGTTCAATTAGATCTTTTTAGTCAATATTGAATTTTAGTTGGAATTTAGGGCTAAATTAAATATCATAATTACAATCATATAAGATCCAACCTGACAATTCTAATTAAATATTAATATTGACCAGAAAGATCCAACTTGATTAAATTGCCTTGTTCACTATTTATATATGCTACTTATTAAGTTCCTAAATATATTGATTTAAAATTATAATTATAATGTAATTACATTGCTAAAAGGTTCAAACCTATTATAAATATGCATAGACTCTACAACAAATCACTATGGTTGTTAATTTTTAAATTTATAGCTCAGTCAATTGATTACTCTATAGATATAAGATTAAATTAAACCTCTGTAATGTATATCTCCAAACTTTTGAGGAGTAATTACAAATGAATAATAAATGCCTTCTAATTTTTAATTGTAAATTATATAGGATATTGGTTTACCCCAATCTAGCTTATTTTATCTAAGGTGTGTAGCCTACCTTTAAGGGCCAACCAAATGAAGAATGAATATTTAGGAACATGGTTTTTCTACCAAACTAGGTTACAACATCTAACTTCTTGTGAGTTATAAGTGAACAAGGTCGCACAAGAGGCAGTTGAAAACCTCTTAGAAGAGTCTTTGAACCATATGATTATGTCGAGTTTGTTCTGGTTTGGGAAATAATTAGGAATACTAGGGAGTAAAATTTCTACTCCTCTTAAGGGATAAGTCCACTGATTATCCTTGATCACTGAGCTTACTTTTGCATTAATGAGCAGTATGTACTGAATGGAGTTGTAAGAGAGGTGGAGCAAAAAAGACCATAAATCTGACCAGTTATCAAACCAAAAGTTGGTTTGCTCTCTATTGCCTATTATGTGTTTCATCTCTCTCGTTACTACTTCCCTTAGGCTTAGGGTGAACTTGGTGATTGAAGAAGAGTTATAAAAAGATTTCATTGATCAGAAATTTTCTCCTTTGATGTAATCCATTTCACCCATAAAATTTCTGTCATCAAATAATCTCCAAATTATCTTTTCCATTGGAGATTTATTTGACACTCTTATGAGTTTGATTCCTAATCCTACTTGAACTTTAGTAAGGCAGATGTCCTTACACTTGACTTTAGGAATCCCTTTACTTTTTCCTTCATCACTCCACAAGAAATTCCTAAATATTCTTTCAACATCCTTGATAATGTTAAAAAGGAGGGCTACATGTGAGCTCTAATAGATATGCATACCGTTCATAATTGTTTTGATTAATTAAGTTCTTCGCCGTAATAAGATAATTTCTTTGACATCCAACTACAAGTTCTACTTAAGATTGCATCAAATAGAGGTTTAAAATCTTTATAGGATAACCCAAATGCTAATATTGGCAACCTTAAGTGCTTAAAAGTACTCTAAATGACTAGAGCCTTGAAATCTGTTCAAGAAATTGCTTCAGTGGCAAGGTTGTTACAGATATGTAAATCTGACTCTTACTCTTGTTGACTATCAGCCCTAACATCCTTGCAAATTCATCCAAGCATTCTATCAACAGCTGAATTGATCCTTTATCAGCACCCCACATAAGATTAAAAGGTTATTAATAAATGACAAGTTGAAGAGTTTGATTTGTCTACATTTATATAGTGCTAACTGAAAGTCTTCTTTTGTGATATTTGGTAAGAAATCATCCTAACAATAACCTCTATAGCCAGAGCAAACAAATATGGGGATAATGAGTCTCCTTGTCTGACCCCTTTTGTTCCCTTTAAGCACATTGGTGGCTTCTCTATTTATCAAAACACCAAAAGATGAAGTTGACATACATTGGTAAATCCAAATTAGTGAATTTAGGGAGAAACCTAAAGACATGGAGAGTGTGTAGCATGAATATCCAGTTGAGTGTATCAAAAGTTTTAGTAAAGTCCATCTTCATGAAGAATTGTTGGAGTGTTAGTCTTTGTAGATTTCTTGAGCCAACAAGAAGAAGTTATCTTCCATATTTCTACGTACAGTAAACTAGTCTGTAAAACTTTGATTAGTACTTTCATTAGGGTTTAACTTTTAAAAGATTACAATAACATATTGGTCTGAAACATTGGAAGGAAGAATTGGGAACTTCAGGGATTAAGCAAAGGAACCTTATATTATGCCTATTGTAAAATAAATATTTAAAATTGAATAATGTAAATTTACTTATTTTTATGCTTTGTTTTTTTATTTTTTATTTCAACACCTAGTTTGAGCTAATGCGACTCATTATTCATAAGGTTTATACCAGCATCTGTCCTTTTCAACCTTGTATTAGTCTCTTTTCACAAATAAAAAGAAATAGACACAATAATAAAAAGCAAAAACTCCCATCTAGCACTATCGGTTGGATCATTTAAGTTCTCTTTAACATTCGTACCAGTTGTATAAATCTCATGTATTTATTACCATGTGTATAGAGCTAGGCTTCACCCAGGTCAATGTTGTAAGTTTTGGGGGTCATGGAGGTCCAAAATTTTCCCCGGAAGTGAATCCTAACTATTAGTTCAGAATAAGTCAGGAGGGATAAAGATGTAACCGAGACATTCATTCACAGTTTAATACTCGGTAGTTTGATATGAAAGTTGAAATTTCCTCCGTTCAACTGACCAAAGTGCAATTCAAGAAAGCACTAGAACTACTAAAGAAACTACTGACAACTTGCATAAATGTAATTGTAGTCCCATCTCATATACAAAGAGTTTGGTTAAGCTAACAGCACTCTGATGGGACTAAAATGGAGATTCTTCGCATTTTCATTGAAAAACACAGGGTCCCATATCCCACTTAAGATCAGGGAAATAATGAAAAAGCTTAGGAGAAATTGTCATTCAAAAGATCTTCACAATAAAGTCACGTGGGCCATGGCGTAACGTGCTTCTCTCTAGGGTCCAAAATGGATGGTGTGGTGAGAGAGATCGCCCTTAATATTTCAATTTTAATGGAAAGTTCACATGAAAACAGTGAAAACCCATTGCACTAGTTAAAAACCAACTTCAATTCGTTTATCATCGGGTTCTAACGAGCTCCTATGTTTGCAGCAAATTGATCCAAGGTTTGCCCATGAGGAATACATATACACTGAAATCTAACTACACTCAACGCTGTTCCTATTCTATAGTATGAGTAGACAGATATGAATGTAAATGTCGATATCACTTACCAATTCCAGCTTTCCTACATCAACAAAGAAATAATTGCAGTCTAAGACGTGTTTTAGATTACCATACAATTTGGTATAATAGCATTGTGAATTTGTTATACAGGAAGTAATACAGGTCTTTAAAAGATAATTGAAGTTTTATTTATCAAATTCCTCCCGAATAATCCTACTTAAAAAATATATATATCATAACTTCATAATTACATATGATATGCAATTATTAAGATCCCATCAGAAATCACCTGCCAAAGTATCATGCTAAGGTTGGATATTGCTTGTACCTACTCTAGTTTATTATAAACGAATGAGAGAAAAAATTTAGTTCTAATTAACGCAAAAGAGGTTCAATATTTCCTATATGAAAATTTTACAATAGTATAACTAAACGTATAATCTAGTCTCATTTTTATTAATGCACAAATTGCAGCCTCATCAGGGAGGTAAGAATCATTAATGAAAGGTTGTAGAACAACAGTCTGCAAATGCTAGAATCATTCTCAGGTCCTTAGATTTTGTCTCCGTCTGAAGCAATAAAGAAAATGGGCTGTAGCTAGATCTTGTCATTATGCATGCCATTGCATTATTTCTCCTCACAGAAGTCACCCATAGTTTCTTGGGAAAAAAAAAAAACCTTGTCCATTTTTGATATTTTGGGGTAAACATAAGTGGGCCTCCTTGTATTGATAAATAATGTTTCTATTTCTGCCTTGGACACATTGTATCGAAGAAAATTTATGGTTAAAACGTACACTGTACTGGGTACTATCATATATGAAGGTAAATGGAGGTAAAAATATGTCTACAGTATCTGTATGTCTTGTTCCTGGACTTGGTTCCCTAGAAAACTCTTCAACTTGACAACACAGGGGAACATAAAGGATTTGAATAAGAAAGAAGTGAAAAAGACAAAGTGATGAAACATGAGAAAGGCAGATACATAGTCACATAAAGAGAGCTTATTTTGGGCATCACTTGCTTAGGACGTTTTTACTTTGAATCAGACTCATAATTAGTCAAGTTGTTTACACTGTTACTGATTCTGCTCCTGTCCAAAAATGGAACATTTCTTTCTCCTAAAATATTTTCATTTCCACAACTTCATAAACTGATTCGATATCGGGTTCAATTGTTTCCTGTGCTAATTTTATTGTATACGGATTCTGTGTGGTCTTCATTTTTTTTTTGTTAACCCACGAGGTATTTTAGGAGGGTCCCAACTATGGGAAGGCACCTTTAAGCCCATCCATACCCAGACTAATCCCCGCTCACATCGGGTCAGCCCGTAAGGGGTAAAGTGCTGGCCAAACATATTTCTTCATTCTCAGGGTTCGAACTTGAGACCTCTAGTTAAAAGATGAGAGTGCTAAACCACTCACACCAACCATATTTAGTTTCTGTGTGGTCTTCATTAAAATCAAATTCTGCTGCAAACTGATGAACAATGTGACAGTTCGAAGAATTAATAATCCTCTCCTTGAAAAACCTTTTTCTCGAAAGCAACATTCACGACTAGAAGAGAATAGAAAGAAGAAATTATTATGTCAAAAAATTCAACTTTAATTCATATGGAATCTACAATCTATTAAAGGGATGTTTGCTAAGCCACGTCTTTGTTCAAAATTTAAAATTCAGTAGACGTTTGAGATGAAAGGATGTCATCACTTAAGCTTTTTAATGTATTAAATAATTATTTAATAGAAAAAGAGTATTACAAACACCTTCCTCCACTATATTCATATTTAATGGACTGCTTGTCCTTTTTCATGAACAAAGAAGAAAAAGTAAGTGAGAGCTGATTAATAATTTGAGAATTAAAAAGTAATTAAACTTCTAAATTGAAGTTTTCCTTTCCAACAACAAAAGCTATTCATATATTGAATGTTGATAAATGATTTACCTTTGAGTTTATTTTTGACTATAATTGAGAAAATACACTACTTCAAGTATGAGTAATTTATATGAACACATCACCTTACAAGAAAAATGGTAGTTAGTTCTCAAGTGATCCATGTCTATTCTCTTGGAACATAGGCCTATTATTTTTCTCTTTTTTTTCTTTTGGATTTGGAATTTCTTTGGCTGAAATGCATATCGTTGTGTTGATTATTGCTATGCCAATTCTCCTTCGAGTGAAAAGCTCAAAGATAGCTCTCTTGATGGAATTGCCACAATAGTAAGATGCAAGTAATCGAACGTCCTCGAAAAGAAACACAACGATTTGTCAGCATATGGACCCATATCTCACAAGGATGTCTCTCAATTTTGAATCAACCTCTCTTCTTTTTCAGTGTCTCGTATTTTCAGACCTTGACAATAAATTTGTACAATCACTATAAAGGAATTATTTTGATTTTTTTATAAACGGAAAATTCTCTATTTAATTTCTCTTACACCAATTTGCTGCATTGAACTTGGAAGAATCAATAAATTAACTTTATACACCAGTGTCGACACCAATATCATCTAAATATCTGAAAACTTGCGATCTTCACTTTCTCGGCTTAAGACCCTGTTAAGTTTATGGATTACTTTCCCAAATCGCGATAAAGTAACAGATCAAACCCATTGACGGTAGCCACTATTTTCAGCAAGACTTTTGTGGTATGAATTTTCTTAAGTTCTTGTAATTTGATATTTAACAAGACGAATTCAAACCATAAGTAAGTACTTTGGGATATGATCTAAAAATATTATTAGCATATATTATAATGATTTTAGCAGAAAATTGACTGTTATTAGGATACTGAAAAGAAAACTAATATTCCTTTATTGGTAGATCAATGTGGCTAGATATCAGTTCACAGAGTATAAGAATAAACACCTCCAACCTACTGCCAAGGGGTCTTTAAAATTTAATTGTTTAACTTAACAGATGCCGTTTCTGAGCACATTCCCTAGTTATATTTAAGTGGCTAATTAAGCTTAAGTAGCCAAAATTCTATTTGATTGGTCCAATAGCAAATATGAAATAACAAGCATACAAGTAGGCAGGAGCGTCTGTTTTGCTCGAAAACATTAAGAAAGCGAGTCTAGTGTAACTTACTGGATGAATCATGTCCCCATATCTACTATAGCATAAAATTAAAATCCTTTACTTTCTAAGGCCAAAAATAGCTTTCCAATTTGAATACTGTTGACCAAATAGTCTCCAAGGATTCAACAATTAAAGCAAGCATTCCTAGTACCTACTGTTGCGCAGGCAACGATCTTTTCCTGGATTTCCTGATGGTCAAAGAAACAAAACTCTCATGGTCATTTAGAATTTTCCTTGTGCATGCATGATCATGAATTATTGTCGCCTGACAAAGAATTAGCTCAAAATTACAAAGCAATCGCTCGTTGTTTGTTATTATTCCTCTGGTTTTTATGCCTACTTGAGTAAAACTTTGAAAAGAGGAAGAAAAACAACAACATTAAAAAAGTACTTACATATATATTCTTAAAATCTGGTGATGAATAGATGACTTGCTAGGGTTATAATTTTTCACACGAAACATGTGATTATCAACAATGCACTCTTCTAAAATAAAATTTAGCAACTTAATTAGTCTTACAAGCTTTATAAAAATTCTGGCAATATCAATTGATTTTATGTTATTTTCACTCTTAAAACACAAATCTGCTTATATATTTACATAACTTCATTGATGTAATTAAGCCTTACAACTAAGAGTCGTAGATTTCATATTAACGCAATGAAATGATCATAATACAAATGAAAATAATGATAACGATCGTATTGATGATGCAAAGAGATGAAAAATATCAATTCTCAATTCAAAATGCAGTTTGTATATTAATTAAATGTGATTGTAGGAACGAAATAAGAAATTGTAAAAAAGGAAGAACAAAAGCAACTTGATAAGGGCCCCATGCCATGTCTCCTCTGTAGACCCACCATAGACGTGATTTTCAACTTTCTCACCTCTGCACTACTTCACCGTTCTTCTTCCATCTCTCTCTCTTATTTCTCTAGCTAGCTAGCTAGATAGTCCCCACTTTTTCAAATTTTTGCCAAAAATACCCAAGAATTTTCTTTCTGCAAACACCTTAATCACCATGTCAGGAGACAAGCTTAAAGATTTTGCTGAAGGGTCATCACGATCGGTTGGCGAACAACAGCAACCTCCTCCTCATCAAGCTGTTGCTCCGTTGAGTCGTTACGAGTCGCAGAAACGGCGAGACTGGAACACTTTTGGGCAGTACTTGAAGAACCAAAGACCCCCAGTTCCACTTTCTCAGTGTAACTGCAACCATGTTCTTGATTTTCTCCGGTACCTCGATCAGTTCGGAAAGACTAAGGTTCATCTACATGGGTGTGTCTTTTTTGGGCAACCAGATCCTCCGGCTCCTTGTACCTGTCCTTTGAGACAAGCATGGGGAAGTCTCGATGCCCTAATTGGACGTCTGCGAGCTGCTTACGAGGAACATGGAGGATTACCTGAGACCAATCCTTTTGGGAACGGAACTATTCGGGTTTATTTGCGTGAAGTGAGGGACTGTCAAGCTAAAGCAAGGGGGATTCCATACAAGAAGAAAAAGAAGAAGAAGAATTCAATCAAGCAAGCTATGAGAGAAGATACCAATCCTTCGATGCAGTCATCAGCTTAATTGATCAACTTGTCCTGGTTTTTTCAGACTATATGGTAATTCCTTTCGTCTATATTCAGGCAGATGATTTCTTTAATGACGTAGTATATGCGATTATTCAGTTTAAAATTTTCTTTTACCCCTCAGCTAACAGTAATGAATCAGACCCTTGTCTAATCAATGCTTGAAACTAGGGGCATATATATTTGATTGACAAGTTAGATATGTATTGTCTATTATGCAGTAAACAGGTGTGGGAGACGTATATAAAGTGAAACTAAAATTAGAGGACTTATATATCTTGATTGTTAGTGGAAGGAGGTTTGGTTTCTTCAGTCTAAAACCCTAAGACCGCTTTCTAAAACCCTAATCTTTGTATCACTTCTAAGGTTGAGAAGCGTGGAGAGAAGAAATTATGACTGGTTAAATGATTTCACATCCGTCTCCTTTTTTAGCCTCACTCTCTAATTAGAAGAGATGTTTATGACAAAATAGTGGGAGAATGGCCATTCCTCTCTCTCTCTCTCTTTCTCTCTCTCTATATATATATGTATATACATCTTGCAAAAAGAACATGTGATGTCTGAATTATAATATGCAGCACTTCTTTACGTTCCCCTAGATTTTCTCTTTTATGATCCTCTGTGATTTTCTGGTCCCCATGAATGGTCTCGAGTGATGTGTCAATCTTTGCATGCATGTAATTTTCTACACATTGACGTGGGATTTAACATGCACAATCATGTAACATCGTCCCTATTTAAAATGCTCTTCTCTATTTCTTTGCTTACTTGGATCTGAAACCTATCTATGGTAGCCTGCTCTTCCTTCCATTTCTTCCATATGCAATAGGTCTCTTTGATAGGTTTTGGAAGTGACGAACAAATTTATAAAAGCCTAAAAGCAACCAGGAAGTTCCCGCTGTGACTATTTAATTGTCCAGTGAAGTTGTCTACTCATCGGACTTTCATTTCTTTTAGCTCAGACAGCAAGGTATATATCTCTAGAACATTTTAAGTTCCTGTAATGCATATCATACCTCCTTTCACATGATTTCGGATCTTTTTAAGCTCTGTCGATATAATTCTTACCTTGATTAGCTGTTAGGTTTCCACTAAAAGTTGTACCGAAAAAAGTTATATCATTTTTGGAAAACTATGCCAAATTAAAAGGGAAAAATGCATTGTGCAGCATCAAGTTTAATCATGTTGTTTATGATCTTCTTGATCTTTTAGAACCTAAAATCGGTAAACAGTCAAATATATTAACTTATATAATGAATGACTGCCTTTATAAGAACACTATAATACATGACATATATCCTACTTCATATAATCTCCATGTGCAGAGTCAACAATTTTTCCGTGAGTTTAAGTAAAAAATTTCTATGTCACGATTAGAAGAGATTACTTTTCACTGTCACCTTATGGATTTAATGTTAATATTGAATGATTTTGTGATGGTTTGCTTGTTCGGATATAGTAAATTGACTGTCAATCAAGTCCTCTGTTTCACTTATTCTTTTTCAATCCTGTTCTATTAAATCTTATACATATATATTTATATAAAATTCATGTAAATGTGTAGATGAGATTTAATAGAATATGATAGGAACATTATATTGACACAAGAGATCTGATCTCATTATTTGAGGACTAGACTACAAGTCTACTAGCTTTTAGCTCCTAGCCTACAACAAAATGATAGAGAATAGGGAACAATCCATTAATGCAGTAAGCAAACGAGTTGTTGTCAATATACCCAACAAAGATTAATGTTGGAAAACAAAAAATATGGTTTAGACTTATCGCATCCACTACTTTTTCTATTCCATATCAATCTGCAAATTATACATTGTACTAATTGTTCTGTGCTCTATATCTTAAAACAAATCAAGATTTATTTTTGAAGTAAATCCAGAAATAAAAAAAATGTTTTATCAAATTCTAAACACAACAACAATTCAATCCTTTTAGCTTATTGTGATAACACTTTGAGTTAGGTATATAAGGTCAGATCAACAGATTATGCTACAATGGTTACATCTTTTTAGCATAGATTGTACTTCTTTGAATTAGGTGTATCTAGGTCAAAATCAACAGATTGTGCTACAATGCTTACATCATAAGTAAGTACAATCTACGTAGAATTCCACACTCCATGACTTGTTACTAATAGATTAATATTTCTAGTAACTAAATTTGATGAATTGTGCGTAAGTGAAACTCAGATGAATGAAACATATGTTATTATAATATTTAACCAACAAACTAATCTTCATACTAATTAAAATTGATGAGTTCGCGTGTCCATGAAACTAAGACCAAAGAAACACATGTTATTAACTTATCATGTAACTAGTTTGGAGTTTCTAAGAAGGAGATGCATTTATCATTTCATAAATTTTATCAAACATAACAATCTTGATCTGATAATATACTTTTACGCAAAGTTATATTGATGTTTATTTACAATCTTGGCGGCTGTCTCACACAATCTAAGTAGTTATGATTAGCGGTAAATACTTATACATTTATATATTAAATTAATAAAAACGATAGTATTTTAAACATCATTTAACACTGAATTTCAAAAATCTAGCAATAATAAGTACAAAAATTGAATAAATATTATTAGAGATATGTAGGTATGAGAGTCACTCGTATTGTTAAATATTTGAAACATTTTTAACAAAATTTTGCTCCAACTATGTAGATTTATAGACATTGTAAAAGTTCAAATATAAAATTATTAGTTGGTAACATTTATTTCATAAGGCTAAAATGAAATGCATAATAATAAATATACAAAGTCTATCTAACATTAAGAAATTGATTCTCTTTTACTTTGATTAATATTCATTATGGAGCATCCTTACAGTTGTAGTTGATATGATTTGCTTGTTTAAATAAGCAAGTTGGTACTTTATGGTTTACGAAAAGTAACTTTATTGTAAATATTATAAATAGAAGTGAAGGAAAATGTTTATGAGAAGAAGAAGAAATCAAATTAATAGCTATAATCTAAAAATAAAATAAATATTATAATAAACCAAAAGAAGGGAGGTATATCTAAATTGCAGTCTTACAATTGCAAACCTCCAGATTACAATTAGCACTTACAATCTATTACAATTGCAGTCATATGCGTATTGACTATAATTATTGTAATAATTCTAAGTGCCGTTGATAATCTATCATTTAAGCTTTTGGATTAAATATATCAAGGTCAAAATCAATAGATCTCTTTACTATAATGTAATTTTTTTTATATAAATTGTGCTTAGTTGTGATTAAAGTGCATGCTATGTTGAATTCCAATCAATAGATTAATAATTCTATTATATAAATTTAATGAATTGTGTGCATGTGAATCTAAGATGAAAGAAATCACATGTTATTAACTTATTATGTTACCAATTTAAGAGTGAATCAAGGAGATGTATTTATTACGTGATAAATTTTAGTAAACATGGTAATCTTAATTCAATAACATATAACTACACATAGTCTTATTGATCTTTATTTATTTCCATTCTTAAAAAGTCTCACAAAAGTTAAGTAGCTGTAATTAGAGACAAATATATATATTTTTATTTCTGATATCGAAATGAATAAAGAAGAATAACATTTAAAATATCATTTTTCACTCAATATTAAGATCAAGTAGTAGTAGGCGTACAGATTGAATAGAACTAGAGATAAGTGGGTGTGTGAGTCACTTGTATTACTAAATATTTGTCATTTCTAAGAAAAAACTGCTCTAGTTGTGTGTATTGGTGAGTATAATAACGTTTGACTATAGGGTTTTTAGTTGGTAAGATTGAATTGATAAAGCTAAAATGAATTTTTCTAACATTAGGAAACTAATTCTTATTGACTTCCGTTACTATTTGTAATGTAGCGTAGTTACCTTATAGTTGATATCCTTGCTTTTATACTAAAAAAGTTGTTATTTTGTGGTTTTATGGAATGTAATTTTCAATGCAAATGTTATTAATAGAAGTAAAGGGAAATGTTTATATGAAAAAAAGAAGAAATCAAATCCAATTAGCTATAATAAAGAAAACTAGTAGTATAATGACTTTTATAGAAGCACAATATTTAATTTATATATAAAAACACATATTTCAAATGATTGAATATGGATTAAGAATTCAAATAACAAATTGCAACTATAATATTATAATTACAGTAGTTATGATTATTACAATTATTTAATATAGTAAACATTAACATATGATGTGGCATAAAAAAAACACGAATAGACACAAGTTTGCATGAAAAATAAAGAGAATAAAAAATGATAGAAGAATAAATATTTAGATCTTGGTGAATAATTAAAGATACTATAGTTCCATTAGTACTTTCTAGTTTCAATATAAAATTCCTAACCGAACATGTTTGTTGCATATCTTCCCTTAGATGGAATTGTATCACTAATATATTGATGAAAAGTTAAGCAAAAATGTGTATAATATGGTTGAATTTAATATTCTGTTTATGAATACTTTAATATAAAAAATATTTTTAGTAATTTATATCGCTAGATGTGATGTAGTTATTCAATAGTTAGCAAAGTTGAGTACATCTCGTGTCTACGAATTTATGCACTTTGATACAAATGTAAATGATGCATTTCATGTTTTTACTTTTTGACAGAAGTCGTGGTTAAAGTATCAAGATACACGACCTTATATCTTCCATAGCCATAAAGCCGGTCTAGCTTGATGTCAAAATTGCCGATCGTAAATATTAGGCTTCACTACACGTCCCTAGTTACTCAAAGATACAGATAAAATTCAATTTAATAAAAGTTAGTTTGGTTCTTTTTGTTTTTACACAATACATGAAGCTCTTAGTACTATGATGAAAGGAATTGCAGTTTTCTACCTTAATATACCTGTTCTTTGAAGATTTCAAGTAGATTTTTTTATGAGACAAAGATACAACTAAAAAAACAGTGCATTTACAACTCAGGGATCTTATTTTAGTGCAGTGCTTACCGAATTGATGAAATGAAAGTTGTTTCTCATTGCACTAATGTTTAGCTTTTGTATATACTATTCATCCCAGTACATAGGTCCATTAAAATGAACAAGGTCCTTGTTCTACTTATATGTTGACCTAGAGGTATTTACGTCAGTTGTTGACATATTTCGTGAACTTTACACAAGCAGACGAAATTTTGTGTCTTGCTTTGGAATGACTAGCTTCATAGAAACCATAAATTTATTGTCTTTACAAGTTGGGAATGACTAATAAAATTTTGTGTTAGCGACGCCCTTAGTATATGCTCTTCACTTGATGTGAAAATTGATGTTAAATCTTTTACTGTTAGGATTTTCAAAGATAAGACTTGCTTGTGCTTTTGCACTTGTTCATCTTCCAGTGCAAGATTAATACTTTGTCATAGACCACTGTTTTTGAGTGTCATTGCAGTCTTTGTGCTGCAGGGCACTTTTGTTTCCTGCAATCGCCTACCTGTTGCATCGTTTTTTTCTGAAATTTTTTTCTACTTGCAAGCATTCACCAAGCTTGTGTGGTATTTTTGCTAAGAAATTTTACATGAAACAAAAGATATGCACCCTCATAGGTACATATATCCAATCGTACTACCATTTTATAACATTATCCTATCATAGTTTGATTACATTCAAGGGCCGAAAGGTAAAGCAAAGAAGAGCATCGTAGACCATCCTACTCCTACTCAAATCAGTTTACCATCAGAAAGTTCAGTTTTAGGCCAAAGAGGAAACGAAAGAGAAAAGAAAAGAGTGCCTGTCATATTTCTATTAGAAATCATCCAAGATAGGTCCAAGTAGCCTTTGAAAGATGCCGAATAAGAGTTTTCAGTGAATGCTTTTCTTCTGAGGTTGATTGGGATTGCGTGTCTACTTATTCAAGGCAACGAACAATGCATGGTATATATGTTTCCTGAAACAAATGAAACAGAGATATTCGAACAACGTGTTGTTACATATGCATATACGCCATTCTTAAACTGATTCATTTTAGTTCTGTTCGGACAAATGACCTTAATCCAAAATCTCTTTCGCATTCATGTCTTGACGATATGCGTACCATTGTTAGTTTCTATCAAAAACGAGCTCAGGATTAGTGTAGACTTGGGGTTGTAGCCATTTCCTTCTAAGTTTTATTAATTAACTACGTAGTGAGGCAGAAAATATATCATAGTCCTATTATTCCCTCGTGACAGCAATTGCATATGAATTAGTTAATGCCACCTCGAATTCCTTTCTTATCTTTTTGTGTGTGTTTGTGTGGAAGTATTGATCCCCTCAGGGTAAGAGCTTTGAGAGAAAACTCGTACTTTTGTTTTTGTTAATAAGTTTGTATTGACAGGCTATCTTACGTACTTAATGCAATGGATAACGTTTTTTATCCTTGACTGAGTTATATATTGCAGAATCACACATCTGAATGGAAAGACTAGGTGACCTGCGCTTCTGTCCGGTGACTCAACGACTCAGTCCGTACTTCAAAAGTTAGGCTTTCGAGATCATTTCTTGCAAATAGTTACAGCATTGCAAAGCTGCCAATATGTGTAATCATAGTATCGCGAGTTAGTCTTTATGTGCTAGCTTTTGTTTATTTAGGAGTTATAACTTAATTTGTAATATTCGCATTGCATCCCAGCTAGGCCTGGGAATGTTTGGTAAAGCTCCACATCCTGGCTTCCATATATGATGATCAGACGTAACGCTAAGCTTTTGCCATAAATCATCTTATGATTTGCTGTTAAGTCTTTTATAATATGTAATTATAATAAGAACCTAATTACATGACCATCATTTGGTGATCAATAATAATCTTCATTAAGATAAGAGACACTACATATCCCTGGATCAAGCACAACATAAGTAATGGCTACAAAATTTGGTTTTGGTTTGATAACTGGTTAGACTCTAGCCCTTTTATATACTTCTCTGAATTGATTCATTTGAGGAATAGATTACCCCAAAACTTGAAAGTCTCATCTCTATCTTTCATGGCGAATGGCATGGATATTTTAGATGTTTTGATCTCCTTGTGCAATACTTATCTCAGTTGGATAATGTGATGAATGATGATGGAATCATTTGGACCCCAATCCAAATGATACTTTCTCAAACAAATATTGCCATCTTCTATTTACCAACGGTCTCCCTGAGGTCCCTTGGTTTAATCTACTTTGGAGGAATACTTTGAATCCCAAGGCTTCTTTCATTGCTTGGTTAGCAATTCGGAACAGGCTCAAGACTAGAAGGCAATAGCATGGTAATATAGACACTACTTGTGTTTTTATCACTACAAGAAAATTGGGTAATAGCGTCGGAATATTTTCGACGGAACAAAATCCGTCGCTAATTACCGACAGACAGTCACAACTCCGTCGGAAAATAGAATATTTTACCGACGGACAATAAATCCGTCGGAAATTCTGTAGAAAAAAATTTCGCGCAAAAATCTCCGACAGAAAATAGCGACGCCAAAAGTCTCGGCGACGGGAAAAAATGCGGGAATCGTTCCCGCAATTTAATTGCTTCGCCATATACCAACGGTATAACCCTCCGTCGGTATTTAATCGACAAACTTACTGATGGTAAAAACTTACCGTCGGTAATATTGAATGCGCATACCGACAGACGTATTCTTACCGTCGGAAAATATGGCGCTCGCGAAGCCCAGAGCTCGCGATCGCGAGCGCGCGAGTCCAGTGCTTGTCTCGTGGCCGCAAGACACTCGCAAGTGCGAACGGCTATTTTGTTTACCGACGGAACAAAATACCCGTCGGTAAATACCGACGGAACTTCTTCTCACCGTCGGTAAATGTCGCGAGGACGAGCCATTCCGTGCTCCTCGCCAATGCGAGCGTTCGAGTCCATCACGCGTCTCGCGGTCGCGAGCCACTCGTGAGTGCGAGCGGCTCTTTTGTTTATCGACGGAACAGTCTAACCGTCGGTATTTGTGGTTTAACTATAATAAAATGGCCGCGCTTGTACCGACGGAACTTCTACTCTCCGTCGGTAAATGTTTAACGAAT
>JANQAP020000047.1:1377158-1388415 GCA_026874005.2 Erythroxylum coriaceum | reverse complement strand
TATGTCAATACACTATAAACACTCCTAAACATTTCAAATTACCAATATACCCTTCCCATAAGTGAGGGGATGTTACAATTAAGACTGTTAAGGATATGCTTAGAGCATGTGTATTAGAGTTTCAAGGACATGGGATTAGTATATAGCTCTTAATGAGTTTGCTTATAGCAACCATTATCACAACAGTATTAGTATGGCACCGTATGAGGTATTGTATGGCAGAAAGTGTCGTTCGCCTTTGTATTGGGATGAAGAGGATCTAAGATTTATTGAAGGCCCAGAACTGATACAAGATAATGTGGATAAAGTGAAACTGATCTGTAGTCGAATTAAAGCAACTCAAGATAGACAGAAGAGTTATGTGCATTAGCACCAAAGAGATATGGAATATAAAGTAGGAGATATAGTGTTTCTGAGAGTATCACCTTGGCGACGAGTGCTGAGGTTCAGTAAAAAGGGTAAGCTCAGCTTTAGATACATTGGTCCTCATAATATCATTGAGAGGATTGGACCATTGTCATACAAATTAGCTTTACTGATTAAGATGTCTCAGATACATAATGTGTTCCATATGAGTATGCTCAGAAGATATCGACCTGATTGGATGCATATATTATCGGCCCAAAAGATTGAAGTTGCTAGTAATTTGAGTTATATTGAGGAGCCGGTCAAGATATTAGGATATCAGACAAGACAGTTAAGAAACTGAGTAATTCCATTGGTGAAAGTCCTTTAGAAAAATCATTCGAGTAAGGAAGCTACATGGGAAACGAAGGAGTGCATGAGGAAACAATATCCCTACCTATTCGATCAATCAAGTAAGAATTTTGAGGACGAAATTTCTTAAGGGGGAGAATTGTAATATCCCGTTTTTCCATACTAGGGGTTAGAACCCTAGATTTCTGTAAATGAGAAATAGCTTCGAGAAATTAGGAAATGCATCTCATGCTTATGCATAACAGTAGCATACACACACACGTGAATTTGATTTTCGGTACACATTACAATAATTGTACATGCACTCAATTGACATTTTTCGGGTATAAATGATTTTAATGTGATTATGATATGAATAGTGAGTTTTATGTTTTGATTTTTTTATTTAGTGAGTATAATTATTGATTTAGAATTTTTGGTGAAAATTGGGAAATTTGTGAAATTTTGGGTATTTTTTGACTAGGAAAATGTCAAGTGGCAAGAAAATTGATAAATGGTAGTAGAAATAAGCGCCAAATGGCAGTAGAAAATTTGATAAATGACATTACGATTTAATGACAAATGTTATAGAAAATTGGGAGGCAATTGGATTAGAAATTAAAGACAAATAGATTAGTTATTAAAAAGGGGTCAAATGGAACCATAGGGAGGTGACAAGTGTCACTACCACTCACCACTCATCCCTCACGATTCTCTCATTTGGAAGACACATTCTTTATTGTATTTCATTTTAATTCATGTTTTCATCTTCTTCATTGTTTTCATCTCTTCTTCTCCATCTCACGACACTCTTTTCTCCAAGCACCACAAGTTGAACTTTGCTCTGATCCATCACTTGCTACTTCCATTTTGTTGTCTTCATCATCTTGTCACTAAAAACTTAACCTAATCCACGCTTTATGATGATGATTGTGCAGTATAAGGAGTCAGGGTATCTTGGAGATTTTGAAGAAGCTTTGAATAAATCAAGTAAGTTATATATAAATCTTCGTGAGTTACTGTAAATAAGACAAATATAGTGATTAGTTTGAGATTAAATGATAATGGAAAATTGAGTTGAAGAGTGATGATACATTGATAAGAAAATAAGTAGGTTTATGTCATATTTTTATGTTATGGTGAGCAATAAATTATGAGTTGCATTAAAGATGTTTTTGAAATAGATTGGTTATGAAAATGGTGTTATAATGAAAGTTGAAAGTTGATGGATATAGAGATGTGTTTATGTCCTATTTTGTATTAATTAAATGAGTGCAAAAATTTTATGAATAAATGCATGCGATTGTGTTCTGTTTTAGAGAATATAAAGACCATAAGTTATAAGTTGTTAAGTGAGGAAATAGATTGAGATTGGAAGTTAAAGAAAAGACTAATATAGTTTTCTTAAAATGATAAGAACTAAGATGATAGTGAATGATAAAGAATGATGATGATATGTTTTGTTTTTGTATGATTGTTGAACCTTGAGTTATGAATTTGTCTTATAAATAGCATTGAGATGAAATTGAGGTAAAGATGATAAGGTTATATAGTCTAAATGATGAACTATAGAGATGACTTATTGAATGTATTGTGAATGGATATAGTATGGAAAGGTAAAGAATATGGGAAAGAGTTACTATTACAAAAATGAATGGGATCAAGTAAATTATAAAGGGCCAATTGAGTAGAGTTTTGTAAGTTGAATGAAATCAAAATGGTAGCTAGATTTGTATAAAATGAAGTTGTATAATTGCATATGAATGCTAGAAAATTTGGAGTGTAAATGATGTTATTATGTATGTTGAATTTGTGGAAGAAATGAGGAAGAAAATATAAGGCATGATCATGGCATAGTCCCCACGATCATGGCCTGGCAAAATTTTGGTTCTATCACAATCATGGCAGAATCCCTACGATGGTGGTTAGTTCCACGAGGTTCTGTCACGATCGTGGGAAGGACCACCACGATCGTGGGTAGGTACAAAGAGAGAAAGGTTGTCTTTTAAACAATGTTTGAAACAACTAATGCTAAGGTACTTCTTTATGACATATTTAGGCTTGAATGAGGCCTAAAATGAACCTAGTTGATGATGGATTAGGTGATTAAAGTGAGTAAGGTATATTAGGTATAAATGAATGAATGATGTTGTTAAATGACCATGAGAAGTGAATTAAGGAAATATACCTGGAATGGTCAAATTGAGCATGCATTATACATAACACTTATACATATGTGTATGATTGAGTATTAATGTGATTGTGTGAATTTAGTAATGTGTAAATGTGTATCTATTGAATGAGATAGAAACACAAATAGAATGACCGTATCTAGACATTGTCAGGACATCGAGGCAATAGTTATTTAGAGCATACTGTGAGTAACCTAGATGTTCTCACTAAGATTGTCTTTATTTTGCTTAAGTTTCAATTATTGAATCATTATTGATGTGAATGTGTTGATTTTGGACACTGATAGTCCGATGCATTTGTTGAATGAGATTAGCATTGGAAGTGCTCATTGAATATGAATGAGAAAGAAATACGTGTACTCAATATGATTGTTGAATGCCAGACTTAGGTCCGATAAAATTGAAATGTGAAAGCGATTGTACATGATAAATGAAAGTGAATGACTGCATATGACGTGATAATTGATGCATTTCATTACATGATATGCATGATCAGATAAAGGTAGTTGTGACCGGAGTAGCCACCGAAAAAAAGCTTAAAGCTCAGAATGTGTACAGAGTCACATTCTGAGCTCGATATCCCCAATAGATACAGGGTAGTATCATTGAGCCCAGTATCCACAATAGATACGGGACAGTTAAAAGGCACTCGGTTACAACAAAGTAACAATTGAAAGTGAGTCATATGTGCATTATATATATAAATTGATGTGTATTAAATGAATGATCGAAATGAGTTACATGTACTGTTCGGAAACTGAAATGTGAAATGATGTGCAATATCTGAATATGTGAATTGTTTGAAATCTAAATATGTGATTTGTCTTTGAATCTGAAAATGTTAACTGTCATTGTGTTAAATATGAGTGAGCTTGATGGTTCACTCATATTAAACACAATGGCAGTTCACATTTTCATAATTGCAATGTAGCTTTTTAGGTACGAAAGAGTGGAGACTTAGCTTCTAAGATAAATTAGAAGAAACCTAGTACTACTTTTGGACTTAAGAAATGGCTCAAAGGTTGGTTAACTGAGACTGAAGAATTAGATAGATTTTTGTATAATTCCTCTTTCATGGAGAATGTGTAAAAGGAGTAGTTGATGCTTACAGTTTTTGATGTTGTATATATATATATATATGAATTGTATATTGTAATACTACAATGTATGTTATGTTTTATGAAATGAACTAAGGAATTGAGTTCTAGATATCGTGTTATGCGTGCTTTAACTATGATGCCATGATAAGTGAATGTGACTGCTCTAACTAGCTCACTGGCTTATGAGGCATATTCACGAATGTCAGATAAGGTTCGAGTATTATGCCTTATGGATCGGGGCGCTACAATTAAAATTATTTAATTTTATATTTTATTTCTAAAATGGGTTTAAATTGTACTAAATATTTTCTTGTAGGCTTAGTGGACTTGAGGAAAGGAAGCTAAAACAAAATATTACCCAAAAGGAAGACCCAAAACAAAGCCCAGTAGAAAAATCACTAGCAAACAACCAAATAAAAGAAAAAAAACAATAGAAAAACTCCATCAGTAAAGAACAAAATGACAACACCCAGAAGAAAACTACAGTAGCCAAAAGAAGCACGTTAAAGGATAGTACCAAAACGACAGAGTAGAGAGTAACAAGAAAATGCAACAGTAAAATCAGAGACAAAAGACAGTGCAACAAATTCTAGCAGCCAGAAAATAAGACGACGTAGCATGACAAACAGCCAGAGGATAAGCAGTAAAAAAACAAAATGTGAAAGAGGGAAAAAAGGAAAGAGCGTAGAGGAATAAAATGCAAAACCCAAAACAGAGTAAAATGCATAACAGAAGAAGAGAAAATAAATGCAGTAATATAGGGGGAGAAAGAGACTCACCCACTCGACGTCTTTATCTCCATCTCAAAAACCTGGCTCCAAATCCTTTTAAAATGGAAGAGATAAGAGGAAAATCATCAAAGGTCCAGTAATGCACGACTCTTGGAGACATTTTCTAGGCTATAAAAATGTAGCAGCAAGGAGGAGAGGATGAGCAAGAAGTCACATGAAGAAGGGGTTAGTCCGAGAGATTTAGCACTCTTCCAAGGTTAGTTGAAACTAGGAATTGTTCCAAGAAGTGATTAGGGGTCATAAGGAACCAAATCCTATTTGTTTCGAACTGGTACGTGACTGGTGGAGGAAGAAATTTTAGACCTTTAGGGCAAGTCTGAGGTCTGTGAAGTCAAACACATCTAATGAGTTTTCTTGAAACCCTTATTCCCTTTATTTAGGATTTCCTATGCATAGTTGATTCTAATTGTTAAATTTAGTTTAGAGATGCACTTTGAATATTTGGATTATTAATTTTCTAAATTAATTAACTTATTATCGAGTTAATTTAATACTTATACAATGTATGAACTCTTTGATTTCTAATTCACATTATTTATAGGATTGGAGATGTCCTTAATTATGTGAATGTGATTCTTAAAACATTAATTCAAAATGCATTGTATGAGCTGGAATTTATTTGTTCTTTGAATAAATTGTCGATGGTTGAATTTATCGCTTAGTTCATAATGTGCTTGAGTTGGGATTGAGTTGGTTCGATTCTAAAAATTGTAGGGAGACAAGTAAGAGCTAGCTGGTTGGTTTTCTACGCTTAACCTATTAAATAACTCAGATGATCCAAGTATATCAAATAGCATTGATAAACTGAAACTGAAACTAAAACATGCTTATTCATTTGTAAATAGTATGTTAGATTTATGTTTTATTTCTTTGATTTCTTGATTCGATTTGGACCGTAAAACCTCCCCTCTTTTTATATACATATTAGTTTAGTTAAATTTATAGGTTTCATTATTATTGTTATGGTTTCAGATTTTTTGCTAATTTCATGTCATTGATAAAGTTAATATTATATGTAAAGTTAGTTTTATGAATATGGACAACCCAAATTAGTTAGGACAATTCTCTCTTGAGGCTAAATTACAAGCGATATAGTTAATGTGGGCAAAATAGGACTATTTGCTTAATAGGTTGAAAGAGTGGCATTGAGCACGTCGACAATATGACAATGGCTTCATACAACTTTTTGGGCTTCCTATTTTAACAGCTACCGTAGCTCTCGTACTTGGACTATATGTTCATTTTTACATGTCTTATAGTTGAAATTTTTAGATTTGTATAATTTGATTTCATTATTAAAAATTTCAGCATTGTATATTTTAAATAATTACGACTTTTTGACAAAGAAAGTAAATTTCTAGCTTTTAAATATTGATTATGTGATTCTAAAAATATATTATAAATTTATTTATTAAGTTTTGATGTTGTATCTTATTTATATAGGTTAGAGAGGATATTATGTTTTTATATTTTGTTTGGAATTCCTTTCGTATGAGCGAAACTATTAGGATGTAATTGTTTTTTTTAAATTATTATAATTAATAAAATAAATTAGTAAAATAACTTTCTTTGTGGGATCGACTCTTATTTGCTCTATACTAAATCGTTTAATAATTTGAAATTAAAATAAAGATTTAATTGTTTATGTCTAACAACATGTATCAAAATTTGGCACCATTATTGGGGAAAGTTTTATTTGCTTAGTTTATTTATTTATTTTTGAATCATAACTAACAATTCTTTTTTTAAGGTAAGGTGATTTTTTATGAAATTAAGAGATGGAAAAGAAACTGAAGTACAAATCAAATTGGAAAAGGAAGATAAAAGGATAGAAATGTTCATAGCTACCTTAAAGCAACTTTCATAGCCAAACTAAAAAGATCAACCTACATACATTGTCTTTTCAGTCTTGGAAAGACCCTGGAAATTGAATTCAGATTTCTCAAATTTGTTGCCTAAATTTTATGGACGTGCAAGTGAGGATCCTCATAGGCATTTAAAGAATTTTTGGTTGTTTATTCTTCTTTAAGACCTAAAGGAATAGATGAAGAATAAGTGAAATTACGTGTTTTTCCATTTTCATTGCATGATTTTGCTAAATATTGGCTATATTATTTGCTTCCTAGATCTATAAACATAATGGGCAAAATTGCATAGAGCTTTTGTTGAAAATATTTTCCTGCTAATGAAACAAGGTCTATTTGGAAAGAAATATGTGGAATTAGATCAAACATGAATGAGATATTATATGAATAATGGGAAAGATTTAAAAGATTGTGTGCTAGTTACCCTAATCATCTGATTAGTGATTAACTATTAATACTATATTTCTATGAGGGATTTTTGCACATGATAAGAGTATGATAGACGCAACTAGTGGTGAGGCATTAGTTTCTAAATCTCCTGCACAAGCTAGACAATTAACTTCTTACATAAATAAAAATTCACAATAATTTGGAACTAAAAATGAGATTAAGCAAGTTAGGAGAGTTAACGAAATTAACATGGATGCCATTCAGGATCAATTAAAGCAAAATTCTCAATAAGTAGCTCATTTGACTACTTTAGTGTTGAAACTTGTAGCTGGTGGTATTACCCAAGCTTGAGCTTGTAGAATTTATGCTGATTTCACTCACACTACTGGTGCATGCCCTTCTTTACAGGTTTAAGATGTTAATGTTGTGGGTAGTTATCCATATCCTTCTTTCCACCTTTATAAAGGTCTCTAATATCTTTCTCTCCTCATACTGCTCTTCTTTTGATTTAGCCAACTTGCAAAGTAAAGGAGGGACATGCGAATTAGATGGTATAGACAAAGATAAATCAACCTTTACCTTTGTTGCATCTTGAGCTAGAGATTCATCTTTCTTCTCTCCTTTGTCATGATTTTCTATCTTCATTGGTAAAGAAGAGTTAGATTGAATTACTTCTCAACTTTATTACACTCGCATTCTCTTTAAGATTCACCATCATTTATGAAGGTAATTTTCCTAATTCTTGCACTTCTAATTTACTAACAAAGGTGGCCAATTAAGTTATCTAATTTCTTAAATTCTAAAGGATTGCTCTTGCTTCCAACTGAAATTGTTGAGTATTGGTAGCAAATGCCTTAACAATTTCTTCCAAAGACACACCTAAATTTAAGAGTTGAGATTGAGCATGTACAGGTGCTTGAGTTTTTCTATTGAAATTTTTATGTTGGTATTTTTATTGCCCTCCTTGATTTCCATATCTAGAATTTGGGTGATCCCTCCATCCTGAACTATAATGATTTAAATAAGGGTTATATTTCTGCTAAGGTTGATCAAAAAATCCCCCTACCGCATTAACTTCTTGAATGGATTCTTATTACAATGTAGGGCATATATCTATAAGATACCTCAAGAATGAGCATAGTCCACACACTTGTGTTAGTTGTAATTAACCTACAACTATTTGACAAATTAAAGCAGTTAAATATTAAATTTTATCCTCAAGGTTTATAGTACTTACCTCATTTACTTACTTAATTAACATCACCATTCATCTTTATCCTAAATTGTTGAGAATTTTTTTCTATATTTGAAATTAGTTTTTTGGTGTTTTATTTAGCAAAGCTCCTCAACTTGCTACATCAGCCATACTCCTATCTATTGGTAGTAGCCCTTTACCAAAATATCGAATCAAAAGTTTCTCAAGAATTTGATGATGTGGGAAGCTAACACATAATTCCTTAAATCTCTCCTAATATTTGTACAATGTTTCTCCAGGAATTATCTTACCCATATATATCATTTATGATATTAGCTACTCATGATGCAGAAAAGAACTTCTCTAGGAATGATCTTTTTATTTTGTTCCATGTTGTCACTAAGCTAGAGAGAAGATAATAAATTATATCCTTTGCCTTATGTTTCAATGAGATTGAAAAGGCTATAATATTAATTTATTGTTTTATCACTCCCAGTGGATTCATTCTAGAGCAAACAATATGGAATTCTATTAAGTGTTTATGTAGATCTTCACCTAAAAGACCACGAAAATAAGGAGTATGTGAATTAAACCAAATTTCAGTTTAAAATATACCTTAACATCTGAAAATCTTATGCATAAGGGATGCTGATTCAAATTTGGTGCAGTTAACTCCCTCAATGTTCTAGCGTTAAGATTTATCATCTTTTCTTTAACATTTTGAAAATTAGAGTCCTTGCTAATTGTTAGATTTATCTCAACTTTCATCATTGAAGGTGAAATAATTTTTCCTTAGTCTCTTTTCTTAAACAACACAATGTCTTCTCAATCTCCAGATTATATTGCAATTCACTTTTCTGAGAAGAATAAGTCATACAAGACAAGATACTAGCAATCAACTATAAAATAAAACAAAGAAACTAAGAAACTAAAATAGTTCCCATCAACAAAACCAAAATTTTGAACAGGATATCAAAGCCCTCAAAATTAATCTCCGATTTGCTAAACTTTTGTAGTAGTCGTAGGACTAGGTCAAATCCTAAAAAATCTCAAAATTAGTTTTTCAATTTCAATTGAAAAAATAGAATGAGGTTTATGATCAATTAACTAATTACGTAAAATTAACAATGAATCAAAATAAATCAACTGAGTATAAAAGTGAGAGATTTAATTTTACTTAACTCTGATTTAAGGAAAGGATTTCATAACTTTGATTCAAGGAAAGGATTTCATCCATTTGTAACTTTGATCATTGGTATAGAAAGAATAATTTCATAACTCAAGTTGTTAGTTTAAAACCTATTAGGATATCCATAATCAGTCTTAATTTTTCCTATATTAATTGATTAAAAACTAGCATTCAAATTAAAACTTACCATTAATTGATTGTGTATGATAACATTTCATATTAATTAAATGATAGCAATAAGCATAATGAAAAAGAATAAGCCATAAATTAAATATTTGAGATAGCTACAACTATTAAATTTAATTTTCTTGTTTCTCATAAGTTAAAAATGCAAATACATAAATAACCTGCTTGGTACTTGTAATAATCATTCATGACAATTACATATCACTAAACTTATAGATAACAATAGAATAATCAATATTGAAATAATTTGTCATATAAGAACAAGAAATAATAAATACTTGAATTGAAATAAAAATGTAGGTTTAGAACAAAACATCCTAAAGTTATAACTAGAGTTTTGATTTCTCTTAAATCAAAAAATTGTGATTTAGCTACTCTTGGCTTTAGTTCCACCAAAAAATTAGAAAGAAGAAGAAGAAAAGACAAAGAAAGACAAAAGGGAATTATGGAGAGTGTGTGTAACGTTCTGTTCTTTTCCTATCAAAAAAACTAACTTCTTTCAATATTCCAGATATAATTCTTTTAAAAAATCAAAATCCTTACATAATAGTGCTAGGATTAATTCTTTTAATTGAACTGAACTTTTTAGAGTGAATATGGCTCTATACGTGATTTAGTCTTATCTGTTATCTTTGATGTTATCTTTCCAAATTTTGTGTATTTTACCAATCATGCTCTAATTAGACATTTTAATTTAAATTTGGTCCAATCTCCACTTATCACCTCCTAAAATAAATTTTATTTTATTTTACTAATTAAGCACCAAAAATCAATTCAAAAATAAAGAGAAATCCAATTAATACAACATAATCAAATCTTGTCATCAGCTAGGGTGAAAAGCTTTTCTTAATCAGCTTCTTGATTCTCTTCACATGACATGTCTAAGGTGCACATACGTAATGCTATATCTCCGATTTTTCATTGAATTGTTTGCATACTGATCTGTGGGTTGCTCTCTATAAGTAGTATACATTTTCCATGCATTAATTTAGTAAAGACACATACTTGCTTCTATAGATGTCAAATATCACTACAACAAATGGACTATTTGGCGACGATTTCATTGGCGACGAAATTGTTTTTGTCAAACGGACTATTTGGCGACGATTTCATTGGCGACGAAATTGTTTTTGTCACAAAAACAGAACATATTGCGACGAAAAAAATAAGTCGTCACTAAAACTTGTCGTTTATCGACGTAAAAAAAAGTGTCACTGAAAGAAAATATTTAGCGATGAATAAAATTAATAGTCACAAAATGCTTAATATTTGGTGATGCTGAAACCATATCGTCACTAAATGTAGAACAACGGGTGACGTTTAATGCTATTCGTCGCCAAATATGTCATTAAATACAAACCCTATCAATCGTCACTAAATATGTCGTACATTTCGGGAAGATATGTTTTAGCGTCACTAAAAGTCTATATTTGGCGACCAAAATTCTATTTCGTTGTAAAAACTTTAACATCTGGCGACGATTTTTCCTAAGTGTCACTAAATGTCCAGTATTCAGTGACGATGTTTTTGTAATAGTCACAAAATGTCCGACATACAGTGACGAATTATGTAAAATGTCGTTGAATGCTTGCAATTGGTGACGATTTTATAAATCGTCGCTAAATGATTTACATTTGCAAAAATTTTAAAGCT
>JANQAP020000047.1:1354421-1371425 GCA_026874005.2 Erythroxylum coriaceum | reverse complement strand
TATTAAGAATAGTGACTAATATTATTGCTTTTAGTGACAACTTTTGCTTTCACTAAAAATACAATTTCTTGTAGTGTGTGTTTTTCTCTAAAATGTACTGACAATCAGTTATCTTTTAAATGCATTGACAGTATATTATCTCTTAAATGCACTACCATATTCACTAAAAGGTTTTTGGTGGTATTATAGGGTTATCACCGGACAATATTATTCTGTTTAAATTGGAGTTTCTGACCTCAAACACTTTCAATTTGTAAAATAATTTTTTGCGCAATCTACTGAATTTGTATGACTCTTTAAAATAATTGTTATGTCTAGGATTATAGAAACATGACCTATTTTAATATTTTTTTCCAGTTGTACCAATCTATAATAAAACCACCGATTGCATCCAATTTTGTATTCCTCTGATATATGTTACATATAACTTACACAGTTCTTATCCTCCATCCTTTTGTGATGGCCTATCTATTGAGCAAGATAGTTAAAAAACACTCCACAACATTTCTTCCAAGGTGCAACCTCGTATGTTTGTCGGCAAGGAAAGGATGGAATAAACAATAAAAAACTAATTTCTTAAATATGTTTTTTTTCCCTTTCTTTTTCTTAAAGAAATGACCCAAACTAATGGTTTGAACAAACAGTTCATGCAGTGTTCTAATATGTCTGAGATGTATACCGATTCTGCCGACTGACTCTCACAATCACAAACGAGAGAGTTAACTTTCGAGCGGGAAAAGAAGGGCAAAATGAAACAGAGGACTTGCATGAATAAAAGCAGATACAGAATCTATAATACAAGGGGAAAAGTAGGAAACAGAAGGCATAAGAGGACTAAACAGAAGAAGTGACAGGGCAGGTGCATACTTTGGATTAGATTGCATTCCAATGACATCCCAAATTCTGTCAACTTTTTATTGGTCCCACCCACAACATTGTATTAGATTTTGGAACATGGGAATTTTTATGTTTTGCTCAGCCTAATATAAAGAGGTCAAACTCTATATCAATTACCTGTACAAGTGCCGTAAGCACCTCCTGTAATCATCATCATCACCATCCTCAACTCCCTAGCCAAAGAGACCAAAATGCTTGAAGACGTTTGTACGTGTAAGCTAAGATATACAAGGGCATTATTAATTATTCTATTCTATGGTGGAAAGTTACGTGGGGACTCCTATTCCATGCACATCAAATTCACTTTGATCATCTAGTTCAAGTATAATTTGAATATGGGCAACACAGATGATATGATGAGTATGTGCTAGAGATGCAACATATCAAAAATTGCTCGATTGATCGGAACAAGATTCCTGTTCTCAGTTAACGTTATGCTTTAAACCTTTTGGATTAACAATTAATTCAAAAGAGAGAATATGTTAGTCAAATGGCATTCAAGTAATCTATTTATATAAGGGTAAATTCCATTTATGGGGAGAGTGATGAAAGCCTCATGCCACTTAACCAACTATTGAATGATCAACGTCATCATCATTATTCCCAGTATAGCTCATACGGACTTCCCTTTCTGATAACTGCAAAGCATTTCTTTTGACAGAGTAGGGAAATTGGTTACAAAGGATTTCTATGGCTATCAAAATGATCATGAAATTGAAATCACCTATCAAGACAAAGTAAAGTTCTGTTCCCTACTAGAATTGTGATCTTCCTCAAAACCATTTTCTTTTCTGCCTTCCTACAAATGAAACCAAAAACTCGAGAAAATTACTTGGTTTCTCTTAGTTATTTCTTGCAAAAAGTAGCAGCTTTCCATGTATTTCTGCTCTTCAGACCAGAGCGACTGCTTATAACAATATATATGGGGTACCAAGATCCCAAAACGACTGCTTATATTAGGCTGATCATCATCGTAATTAATCCCAATTTGCGTTTTTTTTTTTTTGTGCCTGCCTATATATGTACACTAAAGGCAGATTCTATAGGAAAAAGACAAAGATAGAAGAACGTTGAATAATAGACAGGTTCTTGAACCCTAATGGAGAACTTTCAAAATGAAGTTTATCACAAAAAGCAAAACTATTAACTGATATATATCAACCCTTTTCGCTAGGCATCATTTAGTGACTCGGATATGCTCTCTAAATGAGGCCTCCACACTCCAACACGTCCTCTTCTCCGATCTCTCTGAGTTGATATCCTCTCCGAAAGTATCTCGCTCAAGTACTGATCAGAAATGAGAAGATTTGTGGTAATTGAAATGGAGTTGTTAATGTTACTGCTCAAGTTGTTGCTTCCGTCATTAGCTGTGCTAATAGTGTTACCACTCTCTCTTCTTTTCCTTCTAGCACCAGACCCTCTTGATGAGCGAGTACTACTCTTAGTGTCTGGAGTCGAGGGTACCGGCATGAGAAAATAGATCTTCCCACGTTGAAGCTCTGCATCTGGAGGGACTATAACGATCTTTGGGACCATACCGTCCTCTGAAGGTGAGGAGGGTTTCTTCAAGACGTGTCTAGGATGTGCTTTCATGACCTCACTTGCACGAATAGTGCCACTGATCTCTTCTACACGTCCATTAGTATGTACTATTCGTATCACGTCCAAAGCTCCACACGGTAGAATGCAAGAGACACAACATCTAACGGCGTTCTTCATAGCTGCACTAAATCTCTCTTGCTCGGTCCTCTATCTATGTTGTCTATGAGTGTTTCATGGGGCCAGAATAGGAAGAGTTTTATGGGAACGGTAGATGAGGATAAAGAGAATGGACTTTCTATTTTTTCTTCGGCTAACTATTACACTAAAAGAGAAAACTTTTGCACCAAATATCCTATTTTTGTGGCATTCCATCTGTTTATCTGTATTCTTTTCCTATTTTCTTTTCTTTTATCTAGCTTTTGGGTGTGTGTGGAATTTAGCTCATCACTTGCTTAGGATGAAGTTCATGGCATGAATAATTGCACCTCACTCTGTACCTAGACTTTTGGATCCATGATTCAGGGGGACCCCCATCTCTCTCTATATACTTTTGGGGTTTGGGTTTCAGCAACGTTGTGGGAGGGGGTGAATGATTAGAGTCTAGATCTTCTGTCTAATTTTATGGTGTCTTATTATGTCCCTTAAATCTCAATCATTCATTTATATAAGTCTTACGTGAATCTCGCATAAATAAATATGGGATCTTTATAAATAAATGGCTGAGATTCATGGAACAGAATAAAATCACATAAAAATTAGATAGAGGCTCCTGTCATACGGACTGCCAAGTAGGCTAATTGCACCTCACACTGTACTTAGACTTTTGGATCATGATTCAGGGGGACCCCTATCTCTCTCTATATACTTTTGGGGTTTGGGTTTCAGCAAGTCTGTGGGAGGGGGTGTATGATTGGGACTGCCAAGTAGGCTGAAACAAGAACCTTTTGTAAAGTGGGCCATAATAGACATGGCTCTCAATCATTATCTGACACGTGTCAAAACCCGCTGAATAAGCCATGTCATTAGGTGGAGAGGCCATTAGAAAAGTAAATAGCATTGTCTGGATTGAAGAAGTAATTCGACGTCGTGTTGAGTTACCGCAACGAGAAAATCACGTGATTTTGTGGTTTTGATTGGAAAGTGAGGGATGATAAGCTTCTTTTCACCTTTCTCATGGGATTTAGGCTTGTGAACTAGCTATGCCTACCAACAAAGTTTTACCTGCACTCTCTAGTCCTAAATAATACAAAGCTTCCCAGAGATTTTTAACCAAGTTTGTCTTCATTAGTATAATCATCGAGTTCCAACATTTTACTGTGATAAAATTAAAAAATGAAGACAATATGATTTTGATATTAGGCCAACGGAATTTGTTAAACTATAGGGTAGCTAAAACTGTTTAAAAGAGCTTCATTGCACAATTGACCTTTGGTGATGTCCCTTCCAAGACATGGCCCATCCATTAAATGGTTCAGGTGTAGATGTTAGTGGGAAACATGTGAAGTATGGGAGAGGAGGGTCCATGTAAGTGTTTTATTATTGTATCTGCTCTGTGCAACTCTTAACGGAATTTCCCAATTAGAAGAATTATTTAATTAGATAATTCAAACCGTTCCATCTCGTTTTTTTAATATTTTTTTTCAGATGCGGGACCCCCACACACGTAATTAAGTTGTTTCGATCAATATTGAGTATCAAAATTGCAAAATTCAATTTTTTTAATAAATAGGAAAACTTAAAGGATCAATTTTTTAAAAAAAAGGAGCAAAGCCTATTGTCACTTTGAAGTTGAAACAGTAACTAAATTTTGTTACTAGAGCTAAATGCAATTTTAAAAACTACATAATTCCTTGAGAAATTAATTAGGATTAAGTAGCAAAACAATTTACTACAATTATTTATACAATTTTTAATAGAATAATTTGAAATAAGAATTAGCAAGTAAAATGGTTCAATTGTCTAATCTCTAATGATATTCACAAAAAAAGGAGAACGCAATTTTTAATAAGGATTAATATGAGTACTAGTTCTTTTTAGTAGATTTCTTTCAAATTTAATTATAATTATAATTTAAAATTAATAAAATCAAATATCTTATATTTGATTCTTAAAATTTTTTAAATGTTATAGTTAAGTTTAACTTAATTTAAATTTAGATTTATTTTTTAATTGCTCTTTATATGTTACACTGTAATATCCTGTCTCCTAAATTATTGAGGGTTAGAAGATTTAGAAGATTAAGCGCATGCATATTGCATTAAATAAAATAAGTTATGTCACTAGATGATTAATTTGGTGCATTAGGATACGAAATTTGTTATTCTATGTACATGCATGAGATTAGTATACACACACATAGATTATTATTTATAAATATGAGAAATAAGTGACAAATGTTTTATGTGCACTTAATTGACATATTCCGGGATGCCTGGATATGATTTTGATGAATTAGAATTAAATTAGAAATTGATGGATTTAAGTTAGTGATTTGGAGTTAATTGTAAAAAAATCAGAAGTTTGAGGAATCAATGTATAAATTGGCTTAATAAGATTGGTGACAAGTAGCCCTTTAAATTTGTGACAAAGGGCACTTTCGACTTGTGACATGTGGAGCTTTAGAATGGTGACATGTGTAGCTTTACAAATAGTGAAATATGTAACCCTACAATTGGTGACATGTGTAGCCTTACGAGTAGTGATATATGGAAACTTAAATGAGTGAAATGTGGAGCCTAAGGTTAGTAACATGTGGACCAATAGAAGAATAATACATAGACCAATAGAATGGTGACATATAGACCAATGAAATGGTGACACATAGATTAGTTTGACTTTCTTTGAAATTTCTAGAGAAAATAAATATAAAAGGCAACATAAGGGAGAGTGAGGGTCTGTCATGAGGTTAGAAGAGGGAGAAAAATAAAAAAACAAGAGAGAGGGAGAAAAATGAAAAAAATGAGAGAGAGAGAGAGAGAAGGAAAGAAAAAATGGGAAAGAGAAGAGGAGAATGAAAGAAGTCACCAAGGTAAGTCGAAATCCTGGTTTCAGTTTCATATTCTCCTTTTTTATATGTTTTAGATACCTTTAGAGCATGAATTTGTAGAAACTCAAAGAACAAAAGTTGTAGATATAGGTCCTAGCTTGACCTCTACAAAAGGGGCTTGATAAAATAGTGATTATAGCTTGAGTTATGCTTGTTTCCCTAATACTGTCCGTGACAGACCTATGTGCAAGAACCTTATATTATTTCCTAATTTTTTAGGGCCTTAAAGCCCGAATTAGTCAAAGTATATAACATGAAAAATGATTATTGATGTTTATTAATGATTTTGTGAAACAATTTGGCTAAAAGATATCTTGATAATGATTTATTGTTGTTTGAGCATTGGTTGCCAGCCTGTTTCTTGCCTGAAATAGGACAAAATTTGGATGGGGATTATATTCCAAGGGGAGATTTTGTTCGTGTAATTTTTGGATATATTAAGACTAATGAAGTCTAGTCTCAAGAGGCATAAGAATCATGGTATTTGGATTTTTGTAGAGAGAGTTATAATTAAAAGAGGGCAGCTTGTTCATAAAGGAACATTAGGAAGAAAAGGATATAAACATTGCACTTAATAATTGCATACATATTCTCTCTATTCGTTGTCAATGCTTGATGTTCATATGCATGTCTAATAAGCTCTCAGAGTGATTTTCAATACCTAAATATTGTCAGGATGTTGAGGGAATAGCTCGTTGGAGTGTTCTATGAGTTAGCCTAGATATTTCTCATTATGGTTTATTTATTTTTAGTTAAATGTCAGTTATTGAATTATTACTTAAACAATTGTTACAATTTCGGACGTTGTTGGTCTGAGGAGTTTAATATTCGGGACAGTATATGGAAGTGTTTTTTCATTTTATTGTCAATTACTGACTATGTGAATAATTGTGAAATGCTTATTTGAATTAAATTGATTGTGAATTTTGGACAATCAATTATTGATAGAAGAAAATGATATATGAGATGATTCATATAATTGCATTTGGCATTCATGATAAGATAATGGGATTTGTGATCAAAATGACTAACACGCAGACATTCAGGGTGAAAAGCTCATAATCAGGGCCTAAGGCTCATAATAAGAACTTAGGGCTTAATGCTCGTAATGTGATCAAGGCTATAATGCTCGTTAAGTTGGCTAAAAGAAATTTGTTTAAAACCCGGTGCGTGAATTGACATATTTGATCACAACACAAGGAAATAAGAATGAAAGCATATTTGCATTTTCATATACATGTTTGATTAAATTGAATTGTGATTCTGAAATACATTTTGATATTTTTTAAAAATGTGATATAGTTTTCTTGAGTTCCGCCTAAGTTGATGTGTGTTATTGAAATGCAACTTGATATTATTAGTTATGTGGTATGTTGATTTGAACGGTCTTGTTTGATATGGTTTGTTGAGTGCATCGATGATGGTTCACTCATTGAGTTTGCAATACTCATCAAAATTGTAACTTTTTTTTCAAGTTCAGGAGAGATTTAGAGTTAGTTGGAGTATAACTCCTACGTTTTGGAAGTCATAGCTCAAAGGTCCGATCAGCTGAATTTGCAGAGTCTAGTAATAATTTTGCATCTATATATCACAACACATTGCTACATTGTATATAGTGTGTTAATAACTTTGCAACTGATATATGTAGCTTAGTCTGCTATATTTTTATATACTAATGTTTACGATATATGTATATTTGTGCTGAGACTAAATTATTCCCTAATGTACGTGTTTGGTAGTAATATAATGAAAAGTTTTATGAATTTATTCATTATCAAATACTGGAAATGTCTACGAATGTGAGAATTGATAAATGGGATAATAGAAATGTTTTACTATACATCTTTACTGAGATCATTAAAGAGGAAAGCTGAGCTTCCTTGGAATATTTTCACATAGGTTGAATGTAGGAAAGTTCTAAAATTTAGGTTGAACTCTGGCAATTTGTTGATTAAAATGCCTCTGTGCTATATGATATTATGTGTAAGGTGGAAAAATCTTTCTGAATTGTTTGCGAACATATCGTATTCGTAGAGTATATCCCGAATATTCTCTGATGCTTTCGGGAATATGTCCTATGGGTGTGGTATGTTACAGACACATTAAGTTCATAATATATAGGTAATGAATACAAATTATAAATATAATTCATAATTAAAAATACATAAGTTAAAGCTCCTTTTATTTAATATTCAATCCTCCAAATAAACAAATTATAATTATATATTAAAATTGATGTTTATTAACATGTCATGATCATCTAAATATTATGATTGTTAAAGTATTTTGACTAAACATATTCACAACTCAAATATAGTTATGTTTGTTCTTAATAATTAGTAATTATTTTATAATTGATATTTGAAAATAATTTTTTTAAATCTCAATTTACTCTAATTAGAGAATTTTCTTAAATCATTATTAATTAAGATAAATATAAAATTCTCCCTAATTACTTCAGAGTGACGAATTCTTTATCAACTTACTCAGCTATCTCTTTACAGTTCATACTATATTCAAGTACTATTGATTAAATTATCCTTAACAAAATAGGTCATAAGTACTACCAAAATTTAGTAATATTGATCATGTTTCCACTATCTCCCTTATCAAGTAAAAATTCTAGATTATATGCTTGGACCGTTATAAGATCTTAGCTCTTTTTCCTATGCAATGACATTGTTGTTGTCATAGTATAATATTATTGGCTCAATAATGCTACAAACCACTCCAACTTTAGTGATCTAAACAACTTCCTTTGCTACCTAAAACATTAAGGTGTACTCTATCTAGGCTATAAAATCAATAATGATTGGTTGTTTAGAACTTTTCCAACTTGTCACACCATTATTTAGAATAAAGATGTATTATATCTATGATATGCTATTATAGTGATCAAAGTGAAAAATATTTGAATACCCGTAAACTCTTAGTTCAAATCCTCTATATACTAAGAAAACATCATTAGTTCTTCTTAAATACTTTAACTATTTTTCGCATCCATCCAATTATTATCACTAGGATTGATTTGAAATCTATTTGTTATGTTGAGAGTATAAGAAATATTTAGTATTATATATAGCAACATATATATTATTGATCCAATATTATAAGTATAAAGGACACAATCTATTTTATCTTCCTCTTTTTGTGTCTTTAGATATATGATCATCAAGAGAGATATCCCATGTGATATAGGTATAATCCTCTCTTAGAATTCCCTTTAGTACTTTATCTATATGTGTGAATTAGGATAAACTAAGAAACCTTTTTTTTTATCTATCATTATAAATATTTATTTGTAGAATATAGGTTGCTTCTGCCATATTCTTCAAAAAGAAGTTCTTGGATAACCAAATCTTTATAGATTAGAGCATCGATATATCATTTCCAATTAGCAACTCTTCATCCACATATAATATTAGGGAGATGAATGTACTCCCACTAATCTTCTTATAAATACAAGGTTCATCTATATTTTTAATAAAATTAAACTCTTTAATTTTTACGTCAAAATGCATGTTCTAATAATGTGACAGTTGGTTAAATCTATAATTGAACTTTTGCAACTTACATACTTGATAAGGAAACCTTTTAGATGTAAAACCTTTAGGTTGTGTAATATGTATAGTCTTAAAAAAATTCTTATTAAGAAATGTTGTTTTGACATCCGTTTGTTAGATTTCGTAATCATTGTATGCAACTATAGCCAATAAGATCCTTATATACTGAAGTATTGCTACTCGTGAAAATGTTTCAATAAAATCAACTCCTTATTTTTTATTGTCACCTTTGCCCGTAATGGATATGATTTCTCTCTATTTATCCAACTTATAAATTTTTGTATGCTAATCTATTAACCACAACTAAGGTAAGTTCACATTTTATTTATGATAGGTGTAAAATAGACTATATTTTTATTATGATCTTTTAGAAATTTATTCTTGTATTTTTATGTCTTGATAGGATTTGGAACTTAAGTTGACTTATATTTTATATTAGGTCTTATTTCAGCACTTCAAATGAAAAGAAACTGATTTGGAGAATATTTGAGTTAATTTGAAGTGACTTTGGCAAATTTTAAGTGAAGGATTCAAAACACAATGCTGTGTTAGGGCCATATTGGAAAGAAAATCTAGGGTCTTACATTTTAAAATTAGAGATGGCTAAAAACAAAAGGAGGAGATTTAAGGAGCTACAAAGAAATAATTAGGAGCCAAACTAAAGTAGCTGATCTTAAGGAAAAGAAATTTTGGAAAAAATAATAAACAAATCCATCAAGATTCATCAAGGACTATAAGAACGATTTCTTTAATCTTTTTTTCTTTCTTTTTATAATGGTTTTTATTTATTTTATCCTGCACTAATTTAGATGTAGTTCTAGGTAAATAAACCCTAAAACTTAATGTTTTAAACTAATGCTTTGATTTAATGAAAGATTCTTTTTGAGAATTATTAATAATTATATTATGTTGAAATAAAATTTACTAATGTTTTAAATCAATTTTAGATCTAGTACATTGAGATCAAGATATGATATGTATAAATAGGATATGAATAATGAAGGTTGAATAGGTTATTAGAGATAAAATTACATGGTCACTATCTGATTTCCCTCAATTCTCCAAGGATTTCATCTACTTAGGATCATCATTAACACTTTAAATTTTCCAGAATTTATACTCTCAAAAGCTACTTCATTATGTTAATATAGCTTCCATCTTGGTTATATAAATATCACAAAACTCTACTCAATTGATTCATTATCATTCACTTAATCCCATCATACATGTAACCCTAACTTTTCCAAATTCAAGAACACTTCAATAGCACCTATCTTTAGCATAAATTCACCTTCATTTATACTTCAAACCTCAACCTAATTCATTCATATAATAGCCTATTACCTACTGTTTTCGTGCATCAAAAACAAAACAGAAAAGTAACCAATTCATCCATCATATTCCAGCACAACTTCATCATCAATCCTACATGCAGTTTATCCCACTTCAATTATGATAAAATTTCTATTACAATATGCCATAAAGATCAAATTTTCACTTACTTGTTTAGCTCAAATTCCATCTCAATTATCAAGCTATCCTAGCCCTTCAAGCTTGTAAGCACAATTCCAAAAACAAAGTGGGAGTTGAATAATTTCAGTAACAAGAAGACAACAGAATATTAAAGTGGCAAAGTATAGAATTTAGGCAAAAACTCAAGGTTGTGAGGTTGTGTTTGTATGTCGGTAATGAGACAAGGAAAAAGAAAATAGCATGTAGCAGAAACAAGAGAGAAGATAGCCATCCATGTGTGTGGGTCGTGGATTGTATGTGTGTGGTGAGGGTTGAGATACTTGTCAAGACACTTGTCAAATAAAGGACCATGCTATATGTCCTCTTCTTAAACTACTAAATGTCACTTAACTACCTAGTCCACTTATCACTTAGTTTCTTAAGCCATTTGTCACCCAATTGTCTAATCCATTTGTTACTCAATTCCACTGCCACGTGTCACTATTTCATAGGCCTAGTCAACCTAATTTCTCGCATGTCAACTTGTCTTGCCATTTAACATTTTTCCTAGACTAAATGTACATTTTAATTCATCACTATTCCAATTGTATAATTAATTCCAAATTACTGATTGTAATCCATCAAACCAAAATTCAAGACATAAACAATACACAATCATATCATAACCATTTTAAACCTTTCTTACCCCTAGAATATGTCTATTAAGTGCATATACAATCTTTGCAATGTTTTCCAAATCAACATTCATATGTGTATATATGCTCATATTATACATGTGAATGAAATGCACCTCATTAATTCTAAAATGATATGAGTTAAAAGTCTAACATTCTAACCCTCAGTAAGTTCTAGAAACCAGCTATTACAATTTCATCCTTGATTCCTGAATGAATTCCATTATCATCTCATCCATACTAGGCTTCTTAAGCTGTAATGCTTATTGGTAGAATCCAAGTTGAGGGTTATTTCTCAGTTAACCTTGATTTTTAGATGAAATTTTGGGGTGATTCCTCTAAATAAGATTGTAGGTGTTACTATATGGGTTATTTTAGGGTCTAGGAGAATTCCCTAAATAATTTACATGTTCGGGCTAAGCTAATTGATAATCTTGTCCTTGGTGCTCTAGACCGCACACCTCAAACTAAATTACTCGACCTTATGGAGCCATTGTAATTCTACCTATTTTTTTCCTCATGGCCTCCACTTGGCTCTCCAACTACGTCGTTGCATCGATCTTATATACTCCCGCTAGCTTATTAGTTCATGCTCTAGATGAGAACCATCGATAGTTGTTCATGAACATATCCTTTATTAGGTCTTGGGCCATTTCTAATGTCTTGTTGTTAAGTGTCCCTTCCACTATCGCATTTACAGACTAACTTGTACTCTAATTCAGCCTGTTGTAAAATGTTTGCATTTGCATCCATAATGGTAGTCCATGGTGTTAACGTCATCTCAACATTTCCTTAAATCTCTCTTAATTATCATATAAAGATTCACCTTTAGCTTGGGAGTATGAGGAGATATCGTTCCTTAATTTTACAGTCTTAACAAGCGGGAAATACTTCAACAAAAATTTCTTCACCACTTGTTCCCATTTAATCAATAAAGAGTGTGAATAGATGCAATCTAATAACATCGTCATTGGCTCCATTTATCTTGAAATTATCGAATATCTCTAGATAGTTAGAGATATGCATTTTAGGATCCTCGTCTTAGAGTCCATATAATTGGACTGACTACTACACCATTTGGATTATGCTCGACTTTATCTCAAAGTTATTATCTTGGACAGTCGGCCTCACAAGGCTGGACTATGCACCAGTTAAGTCTAGCCTAGCGTAGTTGAACATGATTCTTGGTTGGTTAGCCATGTTGTGCAATTCTTTTGTGTCTACCTGACCTCCTGAGTCTTATATTCTATGATCCAGCTCAAACTCCCGTAGTTGTGTCATTTAAAGATTTTTTTGTGTTATTCTTTCAATCTTTGGATTTGGTCTGTTAAGCTCTCAGATGTGCTTTGGGTCATAAATTGACTAGGAGTCCAAATCTACAAAAAGAAATAAAACTAAACAAATAAAACGAATAAAATAACGTAAAATAAAAACAAGAATAAATCAAAATAAAATAAAATGAATAGAATATTAAATTCTAAGTGTTCCTAATATTATTGTCCCCAACAACGGTGCCAAAAAACTTGATTGGTAATTTTTATACCAATATTTGAATTAACCGTAAGTGCAAGGGGTAGCTATAGCTAGCACAAGCAAATACGTGTTGAACCTACGAAGATAGTAAATTATTCATTGCTTTTGTTGTTGATGATGCATCGCTCTTGATTTCTCATAGAGTTTAGCTTTAGTCATGGCTGGTTTAATGTATTTACAAGTTTTTTTAGGCCTCAGTGGCTACTGAAGTAAGTTGTTGAATGATTATGGTCTAGTTTTTGTATGACATTTGGATGAAAAGTTTTTCTTGCTCTTTTCATCTATATGCTTTTGCTGAAACAGGTGATAGTTCCTTTATGTTTGTGTGTGTGTGATCTTGATGACATCTCTTTTGAGCTGAATCATACTTCTAAATTTCTATTAGTTACTGTTTATGTAAGGATGGTGTAAGTGATAAAGCACTGCAGAAGTCCCTGGATTAAGCCTTTGGAGCTGGAGTTGATTACACCTAATCTATCTGAGAAAGTTGGAAGACTGAGGCACGGTTTTGAATATGGAGATTTAGAAATTAGAACCATTTCGAGAAACCATTATTTTTGGATATTGTTTCAGTTTATAGAATAACGTCAGTGTCTGTAACCTATTTATTTGCTTGTTTGATCTTACTCTGTAATTTACTCTTTAAAAATGATATTGAGTTTATTGTTCTTATACATGATTGTTGTCTTTTTCTGGTTAGTTATTCTTCAACACTGTTGTCCTTGCCAACCGCTTTTTCACTATTTTTTTTCCTTTGAATGTGAATCATATCATTGTTTATAAGAGCATATATTAGAGTTTATAATTTCCATTTAGATATATTTATTATGTATGAAATTCAATACATTTCTCCTTTTGCAAATATATTTCAAATTCGAGAATGTTAGCTTTTTCGGTCTCTTATTTTTCATTCTTACTGTAATATATGCATATTCTAAAAAGTAACAATGGTCAATTGACAAAAATAGAACATAACTCTTCATTATAATTACCAGAGGATAAGTAATTATGAATGACACAAATGTAATTATAATTAATAGATGGAATTTTGCAATAATTATAGTTACTTCTACAATGTAAAACCTTGTAACAATTGTAGTTTCCTTAACAACATGAAAAGCTTACAACTGAATATTAAAGTTGTAGGTGATTGAATAAAAGATAAAAAGAGTCACAATAAACATAATAGTTATATTTGCTCTTCCAACTATTACAATGTCTTACACGACCAAGCTATGAAATCGCATGGGACCTACAAAATAAAGATATAAAGACAAATATTAGGAATTATGACAAATTTGCATTATGCATATAAGTTTTTACACATACTTACTTATTGTGAACAACAATATATCTTCCGAACAAGACTTTTACTCCCAACGCACAGAATTTGTTTGACATATTTTACAACAAAAACAAACTTTCATCTCTTTCACAAATACCAAGTACCTACAAGAGACCTTCAATTTGAATATTGATTAACATTAATTTATACGATTTGCATTACTACAAACAATAATTGAATTAATTACTTACTTTCATATTAACGCGTTCATAAAAATGTTGACCAATGTTAGGCTTAGCATTTGAAATCTGTAACTTCATCAAGGCAGTACAATTGGACAATTAATATTCAACATCTGTATTATATATAGAAATATCAATATTAATTATATTTGATTCCAATTAAATTATCATATATAACAAATAATATATATTACAGTTATTTTACCGCTGAACATAATGCTTTCTCTTCATAAAATTGAGAATATATCCTTCCAACTTTTGCTACACTATCAAAAGAACAATAAATAACACCCTTGAATCCATTAACAACACCTTGACACTCTTTCCATGTGAAATATATACCAGGTGCATACCCAACAAAAGCTACATATACCTTTTTTCCCGTAATTGGTGATCCTGTTACAATATCATCATACAAATATTTAATTACTACCTTAAATGCAACACAACTATGATTTCTTTTCATAAACTCACTTTAAAAAATTAAATTTCCAAAATGTTAGCATAATGTTCCCAATATTAAGATTTTAGCCAAACTACCATCGCATTTATAAAATGAAAGAGAGGGAGCTTCTTCCTTGCAAATCAGGATGAAGTATCACATAATTAACTATAGACTATGTAATGTCATTTTTTTAGTAATTACCAAAATGTATATATTTTGCATACAACACAAAACAAAGTATGAATCGACTTTCATGCATTCAGTTACTCTGATTATTTTTTATTTGACTTGCATTTCATACTGAAAACCAAGTGTAGGAGTGTTCAAGGTTTTTACTGTTCAATTTGCTATATACACATATAAGTCAATCCTCCATTGAAATAACAAACAAATATACCCTAACACAATCGAATTTGAAACCCTAATACCCTAGCACGATACAACTCAATTTTCTGGAAGCACAAATCCAATATGAAACAATCCAATTTGAAACCCTGTTATAACAAATTGGATTTGTGCTTTCAGAACCTTAGCATAATACAAGTCAATTTTTTGGAAGCACAAATCCAATTTGAAACCCTAGTACAACCCTAGCGCAATCCTAGTTGAAACCTTAGTACAACAACACAACATTTCATACCCTAGTCGGAGTTGAAACCCTAGTATAACAACACACCATTTCATACAAAAACTGAATCGGAGTGGAAAAAACAACAGAGAGAGAGAGGATCAATTGTACCCTAGTCAGCGCCACAGGAAGTTTGGCGACGAAATCTTCAGTTTTTACCTGAAGATGAAAGCACTCTCTTATGAAGTACCCACGCACTAAATCACAAAGAACGCTTGTTGATCTGATGGAGCAAATAACTTTATGATATAAGAAGCACTAATGCACGAATTCACTCTCTTATGAACGTTGGGGGATTTGGGGGACTTTAGGTTACAGGTTAGGGATTTCATAGTACGAGTTTTAAGCGTTGATCGACAGAGAAGAGATAGAGAAGAGAGGGAGAAGGGATGGACATCTAATTTTAGTTGAAACGACGTCATTTTACTATCAAAGCAAAATGACGTTGTTTCGCTAATCAGATAAGCTTCTCCTAAACCAATTGAGGCGTCTGATTAGTGACGGGCATCAACACGTGGTTGTGTTATGTCAGCACAGATAACAGTGAGACTATCGTCAGGCTAGAATTGAAAAAACTAAAAATTTGAGTATTTTATTGTTACTTTTTAAAGTCCAAACTATAATTAAAAAATTGAAGAAAGTTTAAACTTTTTTTAGTAATTAACCATATATTGCAAACTAAATTACCAACATTGTCTCTCTCATCTATCTAACTTCATAGGGGTATGTTATCTTTATTCGATTAAACTACATATGGTTATAATGGCGGGAGACAGTCGTTACAACTGATTGTGATGAGTTAGGAAGTGCCCACAAAAGCTTACTACAAAAGGAAATGTCGTTAATGTCCAGTTACCTGTTTCAACCTCCAAGTAATTTTGGAAGTAAATTTAAGACCGTTTAGAATCCAATGAATTGGATTCAATTCATTAATTTTATGTAATTGAATTCAATTCATGTGTTTGGAATGCTAAAAAGGAGATAACTTGAATTCGACCACGTAATTGAATCTCATTTTCTTTATGAATTCAATTTACATCTCAAATGAAGCGATTTGGTGTGTGAATTGAAGAGCCAATTCTTTTCAAAACATTAAAAATTCTTTTTCCAAATATACACATCATAAATATACAAATTACTATAAAATACACACACATTGATTACATACTATTTTTAGTTAAGGATAAAAAAGTCATATGAAGTAGTTGAATTCATTTTTATTGTGTTTCAAACAATGTAATTGAATTCAATTCTAATATTTATAGATTTATTCCAAACAATGAAAATCAAATTTAATTCAATCTCACAATTGTAATTGAATCCAATTCGTCAATGAATCCAATTCGAAAGTTTCTCACAATTGTTGTTAAGTTATAAGAAAACTGCACCAAAGTTGATCACATGTGCAACAAATTTCTTAAGCTTTGGGTCGATATGTAACAAAATTAGGCTACGTTTAGATCTACGGTGTGTTGGGAATAAGTACTTATTCACCGCAGTTTTCAAACGCAGTCACATGTTTGGATATGCGGTAAACAACCGAAAGTTGAAGAAAAATGCGGTGCCACTGCAGAAATCAATAAGCAGAAAGAGAGTTGTGGTAGGAAACTGCTTCTGCAGTAAAAATTTTACTTTCTATTAATAACCTTCACTACAAGTATTATTTTCCATTATAC
>JANQAP020000047.1:1242211-1281714 GCA_026874005.2 Erythroxylum coriaceum | reverse complement strand
ATGAGATGTGGTTTCCTATTTTCTCACGTGTACCCGTTTCTATAATTCAACCCGTTATACGGAAACGGGATGTTACAGACCAAGTCATTTAATCTCTTGTGCTCCAATATGTTCCTTTTCTTGGAATAAATGAATTTAAGTGTGATTTAGTTCCTTTCACAACCAGCTGCACTCACACATTGACTTAGAATTCGAATTGCAAATCTTTGCAATTCTGGAACATCAATTTCGAATTGATCCCACTAAGAAACTATAAGTCGTAGGACAACAAAAGTAACATTATAAACAAAATAAAGTGATAATTAATTTTCAACAAGTAACAAAAGTGAAAAATATATACATAAAGAGCGTTTTGTTTTTTGTCGAATAGCAATTAACATTCCAAAATCTTCAGAAGACTGCTTATGAAGCTCCATTTATGAGCTCAGGAGGTCTTACATCATCTTATGGGCAACAAATATTATAATAGTTGATAGCATTATCCTATTAACTTCAATTTTCTTTGTAAAACTTTGTCTAAAATAGACATTAGGATTCAAAAATGCTCCAGTTGCAAACAACGGAGAGTAAAATTGTCTTTCCCATCTGTCATTGATGACTGCAAGATAAGATGTGCACAAAGAAAACCTATTTTTCATATTGGTCTTGATTGCTTCCTTCTCCCTCTCCATGACATTAAAAAAATAACCCATTGTTTTCTTTCATCACTATCAGCCAAACGAAGCACCCTCACTAAAGGCTCACAAACTCGAATAATAAATTGGCATTGTAACCAAAATTTAGTATCTTCAAGTATAATTTTGGAAACCTCCAATCTAACATTAGACCTAGCATGCTGAGATACAACTCACTTATCACTTGTAAACATCTGTCTCAACTCTTTCGTCATCATAACAAAATACTGAAGTGATAAGAAATTCGTTGCAAATCTTGTAACAACAAGATGACACAAATTCCTACCATCATTAAAATCCTTTCTCATTAAATTCAAGACCCATACACGATTATAGATGAACTTGAAGACCTTTTTGGCTTTCTGCATAGTCTCATCAATAATAGGAAAATACCTAGCGTCTCCTATATTTTCTAACATTAAGTCAATGCAATGTGTATCATTAGGAGTTCCAAAAAAAAAGAATTGTACTTGCTTTATAACCTTCTTCTCGCTGCTTTATGAGATAAATCATTGTTAGTAATAAGCTAAACAATATTTTATATCCTTACTTCATTCACAACTTCACCGAATATCTCAAGTAAAGTAATATTCCTAACAAGGCCAGATACATCAATAGACTTTAAAACATCGAGTCCTTTGCAGAATAAACCAAAAATTAATAATAGGCTCATGTTTCCTATTTGTTCAACCATCACACATGATTGAACACCTATAAGTAGCCTAATCAATTCTACTTTCTTCAAATAACTTTTAATTTCAGAAACTAAGCAACTTTAAAAGTTTACCTCTGTAGTCATCAATAGAAGGAACTTTGTATCCTGAACCGTAAGAGGCTATAACATTCACCATAGGCTAATAATAATAATATTGGGAATCATTGAATGTTGCATCTGCATCATACCTCCATCTGGCCATTGTCATATCTGAGTAGCTTCTCTTGATTGCATGACACTACGAATTGAAGATTGAGCTTTAGTAGTTATTAGTGATGCAAAAAAAATTGCCATTTACCTTCTTCTTTTCCTAATATCAAGTCTAGATGTAACATTCACTTCGTGCTGGGAATGAACACTACCACTGCCAAATTTAACACTTCGAATATTATCATGAATACTAACAAATGAACTTTCACAACCAATTTCATAATTCAATCTATCCCTTTTATCTTTCTCGTTTTGATATTCTTTATGCAAAGTTTTAATTTGTTACTTCACATTATGGCTTCCTTTTTACAGAGTTCCACATCTCCTTTAACCAAATAAATGCTTCTTTAATCGAGTGATTCCTTTACCTTTCAAATGCTTATTAAAAAATAGGCAAATATTATGATTCTTCATATTAGGGGATCAATGCAGCATGAACCCAAGCTAGATCATTGTATTTTCTTGAAGTGGTTAGATGTTCATGAGTACTCGAACTTCCTTCCATTTATCTGTAAAAATAAATGAACACATATCAAAATAAAGAACACATAATTTCATTATCAACTACTATCACAAAATATGCATTGTTTAACTTAAAAGTCCAAACTAACACAATTACATATTACACATGTCCATCTTATATAATATAACTCATTTTGTATGATTACATCATACACAATTCAATTTCATTCAACACAATTCAATTTTATCCAATACAATTCACTAATAAGTCAAAAACCAACAATTCAGGTATTCAACATACACAATTACACAATATACATGCCCATCTTATATAATATAACTCATTTTGTATGATTACATCATACACAATTCAATTTCATCCAACATAATTCAATTTTATCTAATATAATTCACTAATAAGCCAAAAAATAACAATTCACGTATTCAACATACATATTTACACAATACACATATCCATTTTATATAATATAACTCATTTTGTATTATTACATCATACATAATTCAATTTTATATAATATAACTCATTTTGTATTATTACATCATATACAATTCAATTTCATCCAACACAATTCATCATAAGTCAAAAAATAACAATTCAAGTATTCAACATACATAATAACACAATACACTTAATGGTCATCAACTTGAATATGTTTGAAGATATGTTTAAAAGATTACATGCATAAGTGAACTGAACTTAATTAATAAATAAAATTTTCACTTCATTATGTATGACTTAAATAAGACATTAGTTTATATAGATGATATTTTGATATTTTCATCTTTGACAAAACAATATCTTTAACATATTAAGGCAATCAAATGAGTTGTAATCAAACTAATGATTCTTTCACACTTCAAGTCAAGTTCTCATAGAATATTTCTTTAACAGATTTTTATAGCTCATTTCATTGTATACATTCTTAAAAATGCCTTAATTGGGGTTGCTTAATTAATTAATTATCTTCCATTAATCTATTGATATTCCGTGTGGAGATAAATGTAGGATAAATAGTAACATGATTTTTTTATAATTAAACTATTTTCCAACAAAATCTCTCTTTTCATCAAATTTTGTTATATCATAATCCCAATATAACAAAATCTAATATTTTGTACAACAATGAATTGTATTTATTAAAAATATATGAAAGTAAAAATTTGTCCCCCTCTTTATTGTTTTTTGGTCTCTACCTTCATTGTGATATAAGAGCTAAAAAAGGAGAATAAAAAGATCTTAATAGTGGAACTAATTATTTAAGAGTCATTAATTTAAAATTTTGTAGGATAAGTCACAAGAAATTGAATTGTAATCCATTTTATTTTTAAAGTTAATGGTTGGCTAAAAGTGAAAATATGCATACATTTATAAACTCAAATTTCTCAAATCTCACAACGTCAACAATTCCAACCATTCCAACCACTGACAATTCAATTCCAACCATTCACAATTCAATTCCAACCATTCATAATTCAACCCATTGATCACAACCATTCACAATTCAACACATTGAACACAACCATTCACAATTCAATTCCAACCATTCATAAATGCAATTAAGGAGCACACACAAAAAATTACAATTTCAATTTGATTGGGTGGGTTGGGTTAGGTCAAAACCTATCTGAAAAATATGATTTCACTTTTCAGCTGAGTAGCGGTAGTGATAGTGCTGGACTGGTGGAGGAGAGTAGCTGAATAATCGGTAGAGAGCAGCAAGCGGAGGAGGCTCAGGTGGAGAGGCATACCGCAAACTAGTAAAGGCAGGAAGGTACGATAGAGAGGGAGGCAAAAAAAAAGGCAAGGAGGTGCAGTGGAGAGGGGAGGTGGCGTTGCAGTTGTGGTCAAAGGACAACGACATTGAACGGCGATGAGAGGGAGTTGGGAGAGAGATAAAAAGAGAGTGAGATAGCTGAGGTGCGACTGTAGAGGGGTTTGTTAATTTTTTTTACAATTTAGTCTTTAGATTTATCAAAATTCACGATACCAATCGGTATTTGACCAATATTTTAAATACCGACCAGTACCAGGTGAAGCTTCTGGTACTGGCTGTTACCCAAGGATTGTACTGAAGTAGGAAATACCATTTCATTTTACAATCGATACCATCCAATACGAAATGGTATTCAAAGCATTCATAAGGATGTTAAAATAGAAATGTAAAAAGAGAAACAACACAATATATCCTTCTGTATAAGGCTCCCTTCTTTACGAGAGTCGGGGGAGAGTCATCAATGTATGCAACCTTCCCTTTACATTTTTTTCACAAAGAAGTTGTTTCTGTTACTAGAACCTATGACCTTCTAGTCACAAATGAGTAACTTTACGAGTTGGTCTAAAGCTCATCCTTTTAAAATAGAAATGTAGTTTCAAATAAATCTCGGCATTATAATGAGGTTAAGTCATATGTTCTACATAACTTCAATATCATATTAATTGTGTCTTCTTTTTTGGGGAAAAGAGAAAATAGAGAGTTATATTTATACTATAATATTAAAATTATTTTACACTCGAATATCATATGTTAACAATGAAAAATTAGAATCAGGTGAAAACTATATTTAATCTTCAATGAACAGTTTACATTGATAACAAATTATAAAAGAATTTGGATACATTTAAATTATGAAATTTAGATAAAGATTTAAATACTTTTTAATTTATCTATATCCAACTTTTAAACGTTATAATTATAAGACCAACAATTTGAAAATTTAACATCTTTATGATCGATATTTGAAACTTCATGTATCTTCAAGCCCAGAACCAATACGAAATGACGGAATGTGTTTTACAGTTGTGCCTACATTTTCGTTCTCCTTTCATAGATGTTCTGGTTCGAGGATAAGTGTTGATACATGTATGGCAGCTAGTAATTTCTCTATAAAGTCTACGTCTGGAAGGTGGTTAATGAGCACAATTTGGAATTCCTAAGCAGGGTTTTTGATGTTCAATGCATGAAATTGGAATCATCCTTATGCAACTTGACATTTACTTATTATTCTCTAGTTGCTCCCCAATCCCCGCTAGTTAATTTCATCATCACACGACATCGTCATGAATGTAAAGATGGGCACATGCAAAAGTATCAAACACATATTTAAGGCAGTATCCAAAACTCTCCAAGGTTGTTGTGAGACCTTCTTTTCGATATTCGGTGAACACCAACATTGTACAACTTGGACAACACGAGGGTGACATGTTTTTTATAAGTTGTATGGTCCCTTTGATAATACGAAAGCACAAAACTATCTATCATAATACATGCTGGAATTATTTTTGGGTGCTGAAAAATGAAGATTACGTTGGCCAACTTAGGCTGCAAGAAATTATGTTAATATTATAACGTGGTGTGAGTTTCATAAGGCTAGAATTAATTAATATATGATGGGAAGTACTGCTACGTTAGTGGACAACCTTTGGTATGTTCTATGGTGAGTTTAATGTGGCTGGAATTCATTTACTAGAACACTAGAACGTTGCACATGGAAGTTACGGGTAGCATGGTGTTTTAGCATATCGGTGGGCTGTTTTGCTCGGCTAATCAAGTGGACGTTGCATGGCTTTGTCTTTGGATGAGTGTCCATCATTACGCATGTAAGTACATGGCTTGAATGGAGTTACACATGGCTGGAGAAACATTAATGTCATAGTTGATGTCGTTAGTTATTCGGACAGTTTATATAAAACTGTCTAAACCACATGTAAATCCTATGTCTTTGTCCTTGAATTTGTTGCTTTCTGAAGGCTATAAAAGGGCTGTAAATCCTACAGATTGCGTATGTTTTGTATTACAATTTTGTCAATAAATCCTTGTTCGTTTACTTAATTATTGATGCCTTTATTCTATAATTTTCGAGGATTCCACTAAATTCTGTTTCACTTGGACTGTCCACAACATTGTCTACGTTTTTTCTTTGTTGTCAGCATATTTTGTTGAACCGAGTGTGGGATCTTGGTTGCATTATAGGGCTGGAATTATTGAGTTTGCTAGCCTCAAAATTCACCCCATAATAGGTTGGTATCGAAGCTGCATTTGGGAAATTTTTGAGGTATTTTCTAATTTATGGGCAGACCGCTTTTGTGGAAATGGTGGGAAGAAATATGGAATAAATGAGGGAAAGGATGACTCGGTTAGAGCAAATTCTTGGACCAATTTCAAAAGAGGGAGAATTTAACATCAATCCATTGGCGGTGGAAGAAGTAACTAGAAGTGGGACTTCTAATATGACAATTATACATTGAAGGGAGTTGAGAGGGGCTCGTATAAGCTTCCTTCGATGATGATAAGAAGCTACAAATAGACTTGTAGTTCCATCTTGATTGTTCATAACGGTAGCAAAAATGTTTACCGCCCATTGAAATTTACAAGTTGGTAGCGGGGCTGCCACTCAACATTATTGACAAAATGTCATGCAAGGGTGTGTCATTTTAGTGTACATTTTACCCAACATGTTTTGTAAGACTTTTGCAGGGCAAAAGGTGATGAATTGGCCAACTCTGGGAGCAAGTAGCTAAGGACACGGATGTTGATTAGTCGGCACTTTAGTTACCGACGAGGACATCAACTTTCTTTTAGTAGGGGAGGTTTGTGAGACCTTCTTTTCGGTGTTCGATAAACACCAACATTGTGCAACTTGGACAACATGATGGTGGCATGTTTTGGCAAGTTGTATGGCCCCTTTGGTAATATAAGAGCTACAAAACTATCTATCATAATACATGTTGGAATTATTTTTAGGTGCCAAAAAATGAAGATTTCGTTGGCCAGCTTAGTTTGCATGAAATTATGTTAATATTACAACGTTGTGTGAGTTTCATAAGGCTGGAATTAATTAATATATGCTGGAAAGTTGATAGGTGTGCATTTGGATATATTTTTATAGGTAATTGGCATGTGTTTTCTAGCATAATTGTTGTTTATTGTTCTAGTTTAGGATTCATTTTGTATGTTTTCATTAAGTTTGATTTCCATTATTGTTTTTGTATGTTTGATGCTAATTGAGGGTAAGAATTGACTATTTTTGTGTAGGAAAGAAGAGGGAGCAACTTGGAAGCTGAAAAAAAAATCAAAGCGGAGAAGATAAGGAGAGTTCATTTGTGCCAAATTGCCACGTTCGTGGGAATCATGCAAATTCCCACGGACGTGGCAATCATAGAAGAAATGAGGAGTGCATCTGTGTGTAAGTCCCATGCTCGTGGGAATCATGCAAATTCCCAATGATTTGTAATCTGAGACAATCTGCGAGGCTTCATTAAACCTAGGATTTTTGGACTATAAAAACACCATTAAGCCTCCATCTTCAAGAGAGACGACACCCACCTGTAGAAACACCATCCATGAGTGAAGAACACATGTTTGGAGCATTAAGAATGGATTGAAGACAAGTATCATCATCAAGATTGGGCAAAATAGTACATCAACACCAAAATTTCAGATTTTGGCAAAGAAGAGAAGGAGTCTTTCTATTCAATTTTCTGTCATTTTCATCTCTTCTATTCTTTGTAAAAATGGATTATTTGAATGTTGATGATGTTATGGAGACCATGTTAGGCTGATTTTATTTTAAGGATTGCTTTTTGAATTATTTTGTCAAAACTCTTATTTTATTGAATTGAATACAATTGTTTTTGTTGATTGTTGTTCTTAATTGTCATCTTGCAACAAATCGAGAGAGTGAGTGAGATGAAACTTGTGTAGTATTGTACAACGAAAGTTGGCGACCTATAGACTAGCAATTATCATATTAATTGAATAGTTAGAAGAGAGATCTCGATTAGTCAATTGATCACCCATAGGATAGTTTGATAACTAATTGAATCAGTAGAGTCATTGGGTAGGTTGAGGGATCATCCAATTGATTCCCATTAATTCGATTAAGGATAAATAGTTACTCCTTGAGAGAGGGTAATTAGCACATTCGGAAATCTAGAGTGAGTCATAATTTAATCGATAAAATAGGAGGGAGACAAAATAGAGAAAAAGTAATCTCTAGTATTTAGATTCTTGAATTCAAATTTTCTTTAATTTCGGTATTTTCCATTGTTTAAATTAGTCTTTTAATTTTAATTTGATTTTTCAGAGTATTTGCATTTAACAATTTCGTTTCTTAAAGAAAGTTGTGTATAAATTAAGCGGTGTCTAGGCATCAATCCCTGTGGGATCGATATCTGCTCTTTTTAACTACAAGTCACGACCCATTCACTTGTATTTTTTAGCGTAAAACAAGTAGATAGGTTTTACCATCAACAAAAGTACAGTTGCGTTAATGGACAACCTTTGGTAACATTGTATGGTGAGTTTAATGTGGTTGGAATTCATTTACTAGAACACTAGAACGTTGCACATGGAAGTTGTAGAACGTTGGTGGATTGTTTTGTATGGGTAATCAAGTGGATGTTGCATGGCTTTGTCTTTTGATGAGTCTCCATCATTACACACGTAAGTGCATTGCTTGAATGGAGTTACACATGGCTGGAGAAACGTTAATGTGACAGTTGATGTCATTAGTTATTTGGATTGTTTATATAAAACTGTCCAAACCACTTGTAACAACCTATATCTTTATCCTTGAACTACTTTCTGAAGGCTATAAAAGGGTTGTAAATCCTTCATATTGCATGTGTTATGTACTATAATTCTGTCAATAAATCTATGTTCGTTTACTTAATTGTTGGTGCCTTTGTTCCATAATTTTCGAGTGTTCCACCAAATTCTGTTTCATTTGGACAATCCACAACGCTATCTACGTTTTTTTCCTTGTGGGCATATTTTGTTGAACCAAGTGTGGGATCTTGGTTGCATTGCAAGGCTGGAATTGTTGAGTATGTTAGCCTTAAAATTCACCATGTAATAGTTGTCATGATTGTGACTAGCCAAAGGTCTTCAATCACCTAAACCTGATATGATGTAATTAAGAGGGATTTGTCTTGGTGTTTTAGATGAGTGTGTGTGTGCGTGTGCGTGCGTGCGTGCGTGTGTGTGTGTGTGTGTGTCCGAACTTTTTCTAAAACTATGGTTAAAAAATAATGATGTAATGCACTACATGATTATCAAAATTCAATTAAATAGTGCTTACATGAATATTTAACTTAACTCTTCAAGTTCAAGAGATAAATTGGGTTAATATATTATAACATTTGAATTGTCTAATGATATTTATATTTCATATATTTCATCGTTATTTTTAACCAAAGTCTAAGATAAAAGGATTTTCTAGAAAATGAAAAATTATAAATATTTTTTAAAAAGTTTTAAAGATTATAAGATTTTTATAAATTTTTAAAACCACATGAGAAATGTACATTTTTTACCCTAACTTTTATGTTCACTAGTCACGCTTCCAAAAGTGACACTTCAAACTTCAACTACTTAACTTAAAAATATCTGATTAACATCGTTAATTTTAAGATATATCTTGGAATTAAATAAGCACACATCATATTAGCTTCATAATGATTTATGACTTTAGTTAAATAAGACTAGATTTTTAAATTCGAGAAATTTATTCAATTGGATACATGTACTAACCTGATGCTATTATGCTATTATCTATTTATAAAAGATCAAATTAATAATCTTTTATATAGAATTTGTTTTACACTTGTTTTTGGAGGTAATAAATTGTCTTTATGATAGTTTCTCTTGCTAATTAAAGGATTTTTGATACATAATTATTTTGTTACAGTGAGATCCTAAAAATATTCATTTGTATTATATGAAAAGTTATAATAATAATTAGTTGCAATGATGTTTTGTATAGCATATTCATCAATAAATGTCATGTTAAATTAGTTGAAAAGTGAACTTGTATGAGAACTTGTAAAATATGAATATATAGCTACTTAAAAAATAATTCATAATACCAAATATTATGTTATTATTAATGGGTGTTATTGTTATTTATAAAGGTGTTTATAATGTCTAATAGAGTATTGTTAAAACGTTATTAATGATTTGTAAATAATGTCGGAATTGATTCAAAATGGAAGTAGCATGAAAAGGGAGTATATCTATCCGCTTTATGATAATTGAATGCTACTCAATTTATGGCATAACATTATATTATACGATCACAATGAAATGATTTCAAGGGACAATAAAAAGTTAAAGGATGAGGTTACAAATCATATAAATAATAAAAAAATATATTTAGTTAATTGATCAATGGAATTTATTTAGTTAACCAAGATTGATCAATCAATTTTTTTTATAATTGATTGAGTAGCGAGTAGTATAATATGCAAAGTGATTAGCTAAGTTTTCTTAATCAATTAAAGTCACATGATCAATTTTTCATGGTTGACTCAGTTATGAGACACTCATCGTATTTCCTCATTTGTAATATTCTTTCTCATTTCATACCAAGAGAGTTTTAAAGAGGAAAAGGGTTCTTAGGAATTGACTTGAAAACTAGAAAATTTTGCTTAGATATTAATGAGTCGTGAGGAAATTTGAAGGATTTGGTAAGAAAAAGAGAAATTGTAGGTGCATAACATATATCATAAAGTATACTATTGGTTATCATCATCATCATCATCATCATCATCATCATCATCATCATCATCATCATCAATGTTGTTGCTGTTGTTAGTAGTAGTAATAGTTATACATGGCTATTATAAATTTTGAGTTGGGTTGGATGGAAGAAGATCTTACTTAGTGGTTGTTGACTCAGTACTTAGTTTTTTATACTTAATTTTTATGATATGTTTTGATTTTGTTGATATTTTATAAAGTGCATTACATAAATTGTTTAATATCTTAAATTTTGATTTATACCTATGAAAGTGGTGTTTTCTACTTGATAATTTGGTTATATATTTAGTATTGGATATTATGTTTTTTTTCATGGAATAAGAGTGCATGTAGTGACTTTAGATTAAGTAGTGTAATATGTTAAACTATTATATTTCGAGAGCCATGAACATTAGATATATATTATATTTGATATTGCGATCTTAGTGTTCAATTAAACATTGAATATAATGGTATTGTATGAATGTAATTATGGTGATATTAACTTGATGTAATTAGGCCTTTTGTATCCTATATGGGTTTTATACGAGGTTGTTTAGGACTTTTTAATTTTTTTTATGTTGCTTAAATGTATGCGTGGGCTAGGTGAAGCTATTTGTATGGTTAATGAAGGGTCTTATATATTTTGTGAGTTAGAACAACGTGTTACATGGGTTATATAAGGTTATATGATTTATGAGAGTTTTATAAGGTTGTGTGATGGGGATTAAATAGGGTAATGGAATTCAACATTATGATATTATATTTTGTTATCTTAGGGCATTGTAATAATATATTATATCAAATAGTGATTGTTTCAAATAAGATTGTGTAATTTGGAGTTGTGATATCCTAATCTCAAGGTTTTGTACTAAGACATAATATACCTTAACATTATTTAATCGGAGGCATGAAAGTGATGATGATTAAAATGTATAATGATGGTATACACCATTGATATGATATATGTATGTGGACTAGACCATTATGTATATGGTTAGGTGTAATTGTATGAGATATAGGTTAAATACTAGATTATGGTTTAGATATGCAAATATTGTAATTTTATATCGTGATATCTAAAAATTGAAGGGTAGTTCATGTTTTTGTGGAACCTATATAAACATATGTATTGTAATTAAAATAAGAATAGATGGCGTTGGTGTTATATTTGGGATTGGTGAATTGTGAGCTTGATTGTTGTTGGTTTATTATTTTATACGTAAAGGTTAGTGAGGTGAATTAGTGTGTTTGTTGTAAATAGCTGGATGTGATGGAGATGATGTCCCTTATAATTGAAATATTTGTAATACTAGACATTACGGTGATTATATAAGTGATCGTATGCTTAAGTTATAAAGATGAAATATGTGAGCTAGATTAATTTTGAATTTATATATGATTCCATATTATGTGTTTTATATAATGAATATTGAATACAATAATAATTATTACTATATTTTATTTTGAGAATATTATTTTTACATGTTCTTAAATTTTTTTATTGCAAGCAATGAGTTTGGAAAATAAACATGAGTATTCATACGAGTTATTAGCGGGTCTACCTAATTTTTATAAAGAGAGTCAATTGTGTCAAATGTTATTTTTATGTACAAAAATAAATCATTTTGATACAGAAGATAAAAATGAAAAAAAATTAAAAATTTAATATTGAATTTATTTAAGAAAGATGTAAATTATTAGTTAAAATTAAATAAAGAATTCTCATCTTGAGTATTAAAGTTCTTTTAAAATTAGGTATATTGTAATTCATTTGTTAAAATTGAGTTGACACTGAAATTATTGGATGAAGTAGATGCGTAATTTGTCCATAAATAGAAATCTGTCATGGCTTTTAAAAAATTAGAGATATGACATAAATAATATACAAAAACATAATTAAAATTGTGAAACTTAAGGGAAAAAAACGTCGTAGAAAACTATTAGTGCAACATGTATTATATATGCATGTCTATTTTTAACGAAATTAATAATTTTAAGGTGAAAATTTAAAAATAATAATAATTTATAATCATTAGATATAAAAATAATAAACAGAAAATAAAAATGGCGTGATCCATTTTTATATTAATCATGGGAAAAAGAAAATTTATGTAGTCGATGATTGGTGTGTACTCAGCATAAAATTATATACTGAATAACTGTAAAGACAGAAAAATGAAAAAGGTAATGCTTTTTCCTCTGACTTGGCCTTGTCTGAAAGGAAAAAAATTAGGAGCGTACGTCTCAAGCGATGCGAGAACCTCAACATCATTTGTTCTAATCTACATTGCGAAAGCCAAAAGGCGTTGCGACCGACAAAGAAATGTTACTTATTTATCATATTCTCCTTTTCGGTATTTCTGTTTTCAGTTCCGATCCATCAATAACTTACTATATATTTATACACGACAATCAGTCATTCGTGAATCAACGTAACTAAACAAAACAAAGCAAAATTCCCATATCCTATGGCTGCTTGCGAAAGCGATGGAGTTTGGGTGGTTTTAGGCCACAAACAATATCATGTGCCTCGTGTATTTAGACATACGAGATCCCATCCAAACAATTACCTGTGATCCACAAAAATATGAAGTCCAAATTAAGAGGATGGGATTGGAATACTTTAACAGAAGCAGCCATCTTACATGACTACTTTAATGTACGGCGGGAATCATTTCATAGGTACTAAGACTACGAGAGTGCTAATAAATTATTTATCATGCTATCACTTATGTTAAACTCGACTCTCCAAATAAATTAGAAAAAAACTATGTTACATTTTAAACTTCAAAATGTGAATATGTTATCGAACTTAATTCAAATCCACATCCTCCAATGTATACAAAGTTTAATTGAGGCTTTAAGGAGCAGAATTGTGGAGTTGAACAAGAAAAGTAGACAAATAAGTGTATATTTATCAGAAAAAGTAAAAAGAGGAAAACTGAGAACCTGAAAAAATATATAAAAAGGTAACAAAAAGATATGAGAAAAGGAATAAATAAAAGGAGGAGTGGACGATGATCAAGAACACCAGCTCTCATGGCATGTGGCATTCCACCAACCAGTTTCACTATGGGACTTGCTACGAAACTCTTGTCTTTGTATCTTTATCTCCGAAACTACAGGCCCTCTTCTTGGATCTCTCTCATTCTCAGAGGCCACCAGTTTCAGTTAACCGTATCTTTATCTTCATCCTCACAAATACACTTCATATATGCATAAACCTCTCTTCTCTTCTCCTTTTCTTCAAGCCACCAGTTCCCACTACCACTCCTCTCTCGCTCTCTTCCTAACGTTAAAGCCACCAGTTTTTCATCAAACTGTATCTGGTTGATCTTCTCTCTGCTTGAAAGCCACCAGTTCCCACTATTACTGTATCTTTATCTTCATTCTCATACACCCTTGTCACAGATTCTAGATCATCTTTCTGACACGAAACCACCCTCCTGTCTTTCTCTGGCGCAGCACATAAAAGAATGCATCTTTACGTCTCTCTCCACCCACAAGCCACCAACTTTTGCTCTTCAATCTTATCTTCTTTCTCCGCCATCTCCTTGTTGCATGTATATATACATATATATAAGACGAAGAAGAGTTGGGGGGTTCTAAATGTATTTGTTTCTTATTCTTATCCTCTACAAAGATATCATATAAATCCACCCAACTAGGTCTTTCTTTCCCATGTAATAATAAGAAGCACAATCTCAACGTGACAAGATGGTTATAGCAGGCAGTGTCCATATCCATGACATCCCTGATGCTATTCTTTCCAATATATTCTCTTCAATAGCCGATACTCGAACCCGCAATGCCATGTCCCTAGTGTGCCTTAAGTGGAACTTGATAGAGCGCTCTACACGAACATCTCTTGCTCTTCGAGGCAATATCCGAGACCTGTTTCTGCTGCCAACCTGCTTTAGAGCTGTCACTAATCTTGACATCTCTTTGCTTTCACCTTGGGGACACCCAATTCTTGACTCCCATCCGAACTCAACTCTTCTGGCTCAGCTTTTATCTAGGGCCTTTCCCTCTGTTGTCTCTCTCACTGTTTATGCAAGAAACCAATTAACCCTTCATTTACTTGCTCCACAGTGGCCTAGCTTGGGCCAAGTTAAGCTTGTTCGCTGGCACCAGCGACCTCCTTCGCCTTTGGGGTCTGATTTCCATGCTTTGTTTGAACACTGCCACTCGCTTGCTTCACTTGATCTCTCGCATTTCTATTGCTGGACAGAAGATTTGCCTCCTGCCCTTCAACGATATCCGTCTCTTTCTGCTTCTCTTGTCCATCTTAACATCCTTACGTACTCTTCTACCGAAGGATTCAAGTCCAACGAGCTTCTTGCCATAACTGCTACATGCCCGAATCTCCGAGAATTACTTGCCACATGCATATTTGATCATAGATTCCTTGGTTTTCTTGGAGATGAAGCTTTGTTATCCCTTGCTTCAAATTGTCCTCGCCTATCTCTTCTTCATCTTATTGATACTAACTCCTTATCTAATGCAAGAGGTGACCCAAATGATGAAGGATACAGTCATCAAGATGCAAGAATCAGCCATGTTATGCTTACGGACTTTTTTGCTGGATTGCCATTCCTTGAAGAGTTGGTTCTTGATGTTTGTCATAATGTGCGTGATACTTGGCCAGCACTGGAGACCCTCAACTTCAGTTGTCCAAGGCTTAAATCCTTGAAACTGGGACAGTTTCATGGTATATGCAGGGGCATAGATGCTCGTCCGGATGGCATTGCACTTTGCAGCAGATTGGAATCATTGTCGATAAAGAATTCTGCTGACTTAACTGATTCTGGTTTAATAGTTATTGCCTATGGCTGTCCAGGACTGACCAAGTTTGAGGTTCATGGTTGCAGAAAGATCACTGAGATGGGGATACAGAAAGTGGCTTCAATTCTTAGGAAGACCTTGATTGATGTGAAGATATCTTGTTGCAAGAACCTCAATACTGTGAGCTCGTTAAGGGCCTTGGAAGCAATCCAAGATCGTATACAACGACTGCACGTAGACTGCTTATGGGAAGATATGGAGCAGTTTGGAGGAGAGACTAGTTCAGGTGGTTCTGACGGGTTCAGACATTTCCTATCAGAAAAGAGGGTTGGGAACAGGGAAGAACCGAGGTTGAAGAAGAAATCAAAGATTTTTCATGGCAATGGAAATGGATACTCTTCAAGGGGTTGGTCAAAACTGCAGAGTCTTTCTCTTTGGATTGAAGTAGGAGACCTGCTGAGCCCATTGGTTTTGTCAGGATTGGAGGATTGCCCTATGCTAGAAGAGATAAAAATAAAAGTTGAAGGTGATTGTAGGTACCAGCCAAGGCCTTCCTGGAAAGGATTTGGGCTGAGATCTCTTACCTGCTATCCTCAACTTTCAAAGTTGCATCTGGACTGTGGTTCTGCTATTGGTTTTGCACTTACTGCCCCTACCGGGCAAGCTGATTTGAGTCTTTGGGAGAGGTTTTATCTGCAGGGTGTTGAAGATTTGAACTTGACTATGCTCAACTATTGGCCCCCACAAGACATGGATGTTAATCAGAGAAACCTCTCCCTTCCAGCTGCAGGATTGCTGGCACTAAGTAGGAAACTAAGGAAGCTTTTTATTCATGGAACTGCCAATGAACACTTCATGATGATGCTTCTGAAAATACAAACACTCAGGGATGTCCAGTTGAGAGAAGATTACTACCCGGCACCGGAGAATGACACCATCACAGAGATGAGGATCGCCTCATGCGTTCGATTTGAGGATGCCCTCAACAGACGTCTCATTCCTGATTGAAATATTGGGAGCTATGGAATCCAGGATAGCCTATATCCTGCTCCTGCATGCATGCTCCTTCTTGGCTATCATATCAGTGATTGATCAGAAACCCAATAAATTGATGGATTTGATATTATGTTATCATTTGTGAGAAGTTTGACATTTCAAGGTTGAAATATAACACACACATATGCAGACAAGGAGGACGTAGATATAGGTTTTTGCGAAGGTGAAGATACAACTTAATTGACACGATTCATACAATCTGCATGCTAAACCTTTGGATCAACAAAATTGATGAGGAAGATTGAACAAGGAAAAGAGAACTTGAATGATGGACTAACAATTACTCTTCAATTTTTTTTAATGCATCTGATCCAGACGCCGGCATAGCTGAAGTAGATTTCTCCTAGTCATGACCAGTTGCTTCATCAAGCAAATCATCCGGTGATCTGAATTCCTAAATAAAAAGTTAGATGCTTTAATACTTTGAAGATAAAAGATAGATAATAAAGAAGTGTGGCATCAGCTGGATCTGGTTTTGAAGGAACAAGGTCGTAATTCATGATGTTAACTTTGAATGGTGTGGTAGAGATGGTTATTCGGGATGTTTGACGTTGAAACAAAAATAGGGGCAATCCTCGGTTAACTACATCCTGGGATGAAGGGATAATTTAGGTACACGTCAAGAGTTTTGTAACGGGGAAGGGATTGGTCGGTGACTACTTTTTGCTTTTATGTTCATGGATGTCCTATTAATAGGCTTCTGCAATGATATTTCTCTTCGCTCCAAATTTATATATATATATATATATATATATCTTCTTCCTAATGTTACCCTATCTTCGCCGTTTCCGTTTAAGCCACCAGTAACTCATAACTGTGCATGACATAAGTGTCACGCATGTCAAGTCACGCCTGTAATTTTTTTATTTTTAATTATATTATTATTAGTTTAATAATAAATTAAATTAAATTTTAATTTTAATTTTAATTTTAATTATATTACTATTAATTTTATAAAAAATTAAAATTAAAATAATAAAAAAATAAAAATATATTTGTGTCACAAGTGTGTCACACTCGTGATACAAATAAAATATTTTTTAATTATTTTAATCTTAATTTTTAAAATAAAATTTATAAGATAAAAATTAAAAATTAGAAAATTGGTTAATTTATTAAAATTGTTTAATTAATTTATAAATTATAGAAAAATAATAAATTAAAATTTAAAATTTGATTATTTATTATTATTATTATTATTATATTAGCCTGCATGCATTTTAATGCAGTATTAAACATCTTGTAAGATAAAGTTTTTTTTACAGAGAATGCTTGTGAAATGCAAATAAATTATACAATATATTATATACGTGGAATAATTTATTTTGATTTCAACATTTATTTTAATTTATTAATTTACTAAAAAATTTTAATTAATTTATAAATTATAAAATTTTATACATAAACACTAAATAACTAATTTTACCAAACATCTTTAATAAATAGTTGATTTATCAAACATTTTTAATAAACAGCTGATGTTATCTGCTAGTCAAATTAGTTGATATAATCAGCGATCAGCTAACCGCTGATATAATTAACTATCAGCTAATGTAATCAGTTGTTTGCTAAACATACCTTGTACAGGGCCTAAATAGCGCATGTTTAGCAATGCATTAGCTGATAGCCGATTCTATCAGCGATTAACTTATAGCTTATTATATTAGCTGATTTGGTCAGCAGATAATATCAGCTATTTATTGAAGATATTTGGTAAAATTAGTTGTTTAGTGTTTATGCATCAATTTCTATAATTTATAAATTAATTAAACAATTTTAGTAAATTAATCAATTAAAATAAGTTATTGAAATCAAAATAAATTATTCCACCTATATAATATACTGTATAATTTATTTGTATTTCACAAGCATTCTCTGTAACAAAAAACTTTATCACAAATATACAAGACGTTTAATATTACATTAATATGCATGCGTGCTAATATAATAGTAATAATAACAATAACATATCAATTTTTAATTTAATATAATATTTTTCTATAAATTATAAATTGATTAAACAATTTTAATAAATAAATAAATTATAAAATTTTTACCTTAAAAAATTATTTAAAAATTAAAATTAAAATAATTATAAAAACAAAATGGAAAAATTTGTCACGTGTGTGACTTAAGTGTCACGCTCGTGACACAAAATTTGTTTTTTTTATTATTTTCATTTTAATTTTTATAAAATTAATAGTAAAATAATTAAAATTAATTTTAATTTTAATTTTTTATTAAAATAATAGTAGTAAAAATAAAATTAAAATGATAAAAAATAAAAAAATAAAAAAACTAACGGATGTGACTTTGTGACTTGTGTCACGCCTGTGACACTTATGTCACGAGTGTGATAATTATGTTTAACTGAGTGTCATCATCATCATCATCAGCACCCAATATGAAATTTTGCAATGAAGCAGGGGCTGGGGAGGTCCGATAATACTCAGTCTTACCCGTACATAATAGAGAGGCTGTTTTCGGTAGACCAACATGCAAATGAGACAATATACGAATGATGCAGGTTACAGAAACGATTTATTAAAAACAGAAAATAACTGAAAATACAAGTAACGGAGAATATCTGAAGGAGGCCAGATCGGCGAGAACCTAATAAGCTACAAAGTCCAATCCCTTCTTATCTCCAAAAATAAAAACTGAGTGTGTGATTTAAAATTTAAGTAAAAATGACAATATTTGTATTAATTGAATAGAGTTAGTCAAAATAATATTATACAGCAAATGCAAATCCCGTCTCTTCTGACAGAAGCAGGATCGACATAGAGACTTGGGCTTCAAGGATCAGAATATTTGCCAAATGAAAACAGGCATGGCAGTTCAGTCAGAGTTGGATTGGGCTCGGCTTAACTTGAAGTCAGCAAGTTAAAATTTTGCTGATCAACTCAATGGCCAGATCAAAAGTGACAAAGTAACGTTTTTTCTAAATTAAAAAAAAAAAGATAAATTAGGTTGGATTACTGGTCAGCCACAAGTAAGTCGGGACGACCCATTACCATTCTTTAAATAAAAAAGCGATGTTTGGATCTGGAACACATGATTTGCCTAATTAATGAGTTTTTTGTTTTAATAGAAACATTAAACTATTTAGTTATCAACAACTACCGTTTATCATGTGCCGTCCCTATCCTCAGGATAAGATATTTAAGTATCTTTAGTTGTAGCCCATGTCCAACTAAAGACATTTTTTAACGATTGTGTGCGTTGTCATTTTTCTTTCTTCCTGTTTAGTTTTTAATTCAGATTTTTTGTTATCACAATAATTTGGGTATCTAAGACGTGTAAAGTTTACCATTACAAATTGTAAAATGACATAAATAACTATATACTAATGCTACGATTTTAGATTTATATATAAACATAAGAATGTGTTTTCACACATATATCCTAAAAATAAAACTTTTTGTTTGTAATTAGGTTCTTAATTTTATTTTTAACAAATTAAACCTATAACTTTCTTTCTTAAGTCCAACTTTGAATTGTTAAGGCCCAATCATAGGTTGAGTGTAGTGTACTACTTAGTCTATCCAAGTATACATGTCTGAAATTGGCAAATAGTAAAATTTGAAGTTTCAGTGGTAAGAAATAAGTGGATTTAGAGCTCTAATATAACTTGATGCACATATTTTCGGTAAATGTAATCGATTAAACACATTAATGATCCAGCTTTCCTTTTCTTCTTTCCTAATTAAAGATTTGATCAATTATTTTAGTGAGTTGTGTCTCACATTAATCTCACTGCAAGTGAGGAGAAAGACTTGATCCAAATCGTTAGATTCAGATCATCTGATCAAAAACGGACCCCACCTAAAATCGGGTCAACATAACGAGATCATCCCCAAATCACTAACCCTCTTCCAAAATTAAAAAGACAAAAAAAAAAAAAAAACAGTTAGTACGTCATGGTCAGCAGCAGCATTGGTGATATAAACATCACAAACCTTCATCAATTTCATACTAAAAGTCTACAGTGGAGGCCCTCGCAGGACTAGCAATGAACACCCAATTTCCACCTAACAGCTCACTGCCTGGTTGGACTTGTAGATATAACCCAACCAATTGCTTGATCGCAAAACATTTTTCTTTTATCTTTCGATTTTGGATTGGTCCAATGTAAATACAGAACAAGAACTGAACCAACACATGCGAGAATGATATTATCTTTTTGTATTTTGGTTGGAAGGCAATTTACGACTTTTAGAATTTTTTTTCTTTTATTTATACAACATATATAAAGATGAAAATAAAATAAAATGTTCTTGTTATAATTATAATAATAAGGTCAACTATACAAGTTTTACCGCAAAAGCAAAAGCAAAACCTATGATAAAAAATAGAAACAAGATTAATCGATCCTAAGCAATATTGAAAATGAAAGGGTTGTAGTATCGGAGCCAGCAAGCAATAGCATAGAGCTCGTGGTAAGAAGCTGAATTTATGTATTTCGTCTCTTCCCGGCCTGATCCTACGAGTGGAAGTGTTTCTGTAAATAATTAATTATATTAATCTTAGTGGACTTAATTTAGTAGCAGTTGACCGACCAAGGGACCGGATGGTAAGGTGTTGATTTACGACAAGTTCGAACATAAAGAGCATAGAGTTTGTCAATGTCCTATATCCAAGTTGATCGACGTGTAGGAAAGGAATACATAGCTAAAGAAGTTTGACTGGTAGTTCCCTTCCGCAGTATATGCTCACCAGTCAAGAGGGATGAGACTTGGTGAGTGGTAGACGAGCATCTGACACCAAAATAATTTGGTGATACTAAAATCAGACGCATTGTAACAATTTCAGAAGTTGCCGTCAGTTCAGTTTCCTCTCAAAGCCCCAACTTGTCCAGTCGGCAAATTATAACTACTTAGAAGTATCGTGATAGTTACAATCTTTCTTTAGATCATTTTCAAATGTCAATCTGGTCACTTTGGCACTTAACCCAGAGCTTTCTTTTTGTATGGTAAGAACAAAGAATTTTGTTGAACTGACTGGTAGGTTGCCGAGTCCAACATTATATACATTTCAATAGGACCGAGCCAGACATTTTCTGGTAACCCACTTTCAGGAAAAAATGGGTTCCCATAAAACTCTATCGGCTCTTGTTTTCCTGCTTCTAGCTCCATTTTCTTGCCTATCTACTGACCTGCCTAATGAGTATTCTATAGTGAAGAAAGATCACATTGAGTTTCTTTCAGAAGCACGCATCGTCCAACTCTTTGAGATATGGAAAGAGAAGCATGGAAAGGTGTACAATCATGCACAGGAGGCAGAGAAGAGGCTAGAAAATTTCAGGAGGAACTTGAAATATATTATAGAGAAGAATGCAAACAGAATGTCCTCTTCAGAGCACTGGGTGGGATTGAACAAGTTTGCTGATCTGAGTAATGAAGAGTTCAGGCAAAGATTTTTGTCAAAGGTCAAGAGACCTGTAGGCAAAAAGAGAGTTTTTGGGACTACATGGCAAAGAAGATTTGAAAGCTGTGAAGCACCTTCTAGCCTGGACTGGAGGAAGAAAGGAGCAGTGACCGGTGTTAAGAATCAAGGATCTTGTGGTAAATTTCAGTTCTTTAAGCGAACCATATTAGTTTCTCATGTCCATACTAATCACTTTAGATACGATGTTATACTGCATAAAATGATATTAGAATTCATAGTTAGTTTCAATGAGCCGAAAAGTTGGATTCTATTGGTTGAAGTTGAGCTGATCTAATTTTTTTATTTTTTATTTTTCCGATCTTAGTTTTGTTTTATAGCGCGCGGGTTCGGAATAAATAGAATGCTAATTCTGCAGTGAAAACTGAGGACTAGATCAGTTAGCAATGGACATGTGCTAGGATGTACCCAAGGTCAATATAGTCTCATAAGTGACACCTACTTTGCGTTGGAACAGAACCTATTGAGTGTAGAAACGAGAAGACTGGAAAAGGGGATTAGGGTCTTCTATAAAATTGATGGTTAAATAACAGAACAGCTGTTGTGGGCTGAAGGAAAAATCCTAGGTATAAACGCCTGTCTGTGTTGACTGGCAGGTCGCAAACCTTCTCCATCAACAACTGCAAGAAATTACAGAAATACATTTATACTGAGGGATTATTCTCATCTGAGACAAATGTTCCTTCAAATTGAAGATTCTATTCCGGAAATCAACTATTAGTCTACTACAAAGCTACTCTCATTTACTACGGGAAATGGAAAATTTTGAAAAAGAGAATCTTAGATTATTTTAATCTTTTGATTCATTTGATAGCATAAAAGGCAAACATGGTAGCCTGACATTTGCTAGCTTGCGTTGTAGTCCAGGCAACTTAAATTACTAAAGTCAGCTTGATTCCAATAAGTAGAAAAGTTATACCAATGGGTTTAAAACAACTACAATTTTAACGAGGTATTATAGTTGTTAATGTTTTTTACAGCTGTTGAAGTGGTCTGTAATTGCAGTAATCATGCCAATTAATAATCCATCACTATAGTTTGAAATTTATAACCTTGGTTAAACCAGTTTGCAGTGGATAATATCGCAGAAAAATACTGTTTTTTTTTTCTTTTTGTAGAATAGCGCAATTAGTACATGGTTAGTTATTTATCAATTCTGTCCGTACTTCATTCTATTCTTGTACTCCTGACATGTAGGAAGTTGCTGGGCATTTTCTACAACTGGAGCCATTGAAGGAATAAATGCCATAACCACCGGTGACCTCATTAGCCTCTCAGAGCAGGAATTGGTGGATTGTGACACAACAAATGAGGGTTGTGACGGAGGCTATATGGATTATGCCTTCGAATGGGTCATAAACAATGGTGGAATTGACACAGAAGCTAATTACCCTTACACAGGTGAAGATGGTACCTGCAACACTACTAAGGTTTGTTTCCAACTTTTCTTTTATTCCTATAAATAGTTTAACCAATCCCCTGAAGTTATAGCAACAGTTGTAAAGCAAACTTACTGTTCTTTGTCTCATTAACAACGTTTGCAATCATATAGGAGGCCAGAAAAATTGTATCCATTGATGGGTACGAAGACGTAGCTGAATCAGATAGTGCTCTCTTGTGTGCAACTGTCCAACAACCTATTAGTGTGGGGATTGATGGCTCTGCAATAGACTTTCAGCTATATACTAGTGTAAGTATCTTTGATCATTTAAAGAAAGTACCTTTTAAGTGAACAAAATTATAAGATAAAAGTGGTAACTTTGGCAGGGTATTTACGACGGGGATTGCTCTAGTAATCCAGACGACATTGATCATGCAGTTCTAATTGTTGGTTATGGTTATGAAGATGGTGAAGATTATTGGATAGTCAAGAACTCATGGGGTACAGACTGGGGAATGGATGGTTATATATATATTAGAAGGAACACTAACTTAACGTATGGGGTGTGTGCTATCAATGCGGAGGCCTCCTATCCAACTAAGCAACACCATGCACCATCTCCTACTAGTCCTCCATCCCCATTTACGCCACCCCCACCTCCACCTCCACCTCCACCTCCCCCACCTCCACCTCCATCTCCTTCACCAAGTGATTGTGGAGACTTCTCTTACTGCCCAAGTGATGAGACATGTTGTTGCCTCTTTGAGTTTTATGACTATTGCTTAATCTATGGTTGTTGTTCATATCAGAATGCTGTTTGTTGCACTGGAACAGACTACTGTTGCCCCAGTGATTATCCTATATGCGATGTGGATGAAGGGCTATGTTTTAAGGTATACAATTACAATATGTTGCATTAATTAATGACTGGACATGAGTACATGTTTGAAGTTGAGGATATCTTGAGTTGTTTGGTTAATGGTTTACATGTTTCTGACAGAGTGAAGGAGATAACATGGGAATAGCTGCTAGGAAGCGACATATGGCTAAGCACAAGCTTCCTTGGTCTAAGTTGGAGGAAAAAGAGGGAATGTATCAACAACTCATTTGGAAGAGAAATCGATTTGCTGCAATTCTTTGAAAACTAGAATCACATATATGAGTATGAAGATTGTGGTCATTGTGTCCTTTGTCTTTACTTCTTATGTTGGAATTTGGTGATCGTCCTAGTCTGGACATATGTTTTGTTTCCATAAACATAGAAGTTATATAGCGGGAAATTGTTTCAACTAATAGTAAATTGAAGGGGGAGTGGGTGGCGGTAATGAGATTTATGTCTCTTCGAATAATCTACTGGAGTTGTAATTTTGTTATTCTCTATCAAGAGTGTCACCGTTTCATTTTCATGTACTTAAAGTAGTATTCAGTACTGTTTCTTTAGACCTTGTAATGGCGTTTGAGAATAGGTCAATAAGGTCAATTACTTAACTTTTTCCATCATTTATAAACTTAAGTAGAACTTGGGAATTATTACCTCAATTTATATGAACAATATACGTGGTGGTCTTTTTTTTTTAGGTAAAAGACTTTCTCGGCGATAAAACTATAGGCTCTCAAGATTTGAAAAAGTAAAGGGATCCTAGATGTTATTCTCAACAAGGACCACTTATTTCTCTTTAAGTTGAGGTAATTGAGTTTGGTCCTTGGTACTACAACAATCTTCCTATTTTTATACAAATATGCAATCCATATATTAAACTTGAGGATATTAAGAAAGTAAGTTCCAATTTGGATCAATATTCGTAACACCTAGCTTGAATATTGGTTTACAAAGGGCCTGAGGATTTTAATAAGCTTTATTGGGGGATTGGTGTGCATGAAGCAAGATTAGTGCTGACATGCAACATGATTTACTTGAGTACATAAAATGTTATGCACACCTTTGTATCAGTATTGACACGCAATAAGATTTATCTGAGGAAATTCTTCTACTAAAGTTGAGAGAGAATGACACCCTTATGGAGGATACAATAAGTTTTTTACATCAATAAAGGCCTTCTTTAATTTAGCAAGGCAAATCCTAGAGACCAACTGGGAGAAAATTTGCTAGAGATGATTTTGTGAAGTTAATGGGTTTGGACTTTGAACTTGATAATTCAACCTCTCATTCGCACAAATAAAATAAAGGAACAGTTGGTGGATTTGCCTGATAATGCAACCTCTTAATCCCCTCAAACAAGGGACCAATTGATGGATTTCCATATTAAGACACTTGGCAAGCAAGATAAGGAAACTGTTTATGCTAGCTATTCTCCATGTCTAGGGACTCTAAAAAAAGCTAATGTAGGGAGTAATACTCTTATAAATGAGCCGGTAAGGGCTAGTGAGAACTACACTTAGAACATTTTGGTCCAACTCCCTTCAAGGTTTGATGAGAGCCCTATTAAGAAAAATGAGCAAAGTTATAAGGTTAATGATGATCCATACAAGGCTCATAAGGGTTTTAAAATGTTGGAGAGGAGAAGATCAGGGCATAACGTAAAGGGCAATGCCCCTATCTCTTCTAGATAATGGCCTTTTTTTCTTGGAACATAAGGGAGTCAAATAACTATAAGAAGTAGATGGTAGTTGCATATTATATAACCTCAAAAGTCTTTTTTTTTGTCTTTTAAAATCCAATCTAAAGGAGACTATATGTGCAAATATTTGATTTTTCAAAAATAATTAGAAGCTAATCATAATTCATAGACATCACCCCAAAAAGAATTATTGTTGCATATGATCCTGAACTAATTAAGGTGATAAACTCTTCAATCTCGTTTCAATATATTCACCTTTATGTTGAATGCTTGGGTACTGGAAAAGTTTTGATATCTTTTATTTATGATTTGAATTTTACATTCTAAAGAATTTCTCTATGGAAGGTGCTCGTGCTATTTAAAAATTTTAGTCATGGATCTTTAGATTTAGCTAGTGAACTTTAATTGTACTTTGCTTTCCTTAGAAACTAAAGGAAATAGAAGTAGGAAAATTCATTGTAAGGAACTCAAGTCTTGCCTCTAAACTTTAGAAGTTACCGACGTTGAAGCTGATGGATGCTATTTCATTTGTTCTAATAGATAAGAAGGGGACTTGCTTATAATTAAAAAACTCGATAGAGCTCTAGTGAACTTTGAATGGCTAAGTAGATTCCAATATAATAATGCAAACTTCAACAATTCCCTAAGCTCAGGCCATTCTCCTGTAGAGAGAAAAAGCCTATCACTAGATCACAGAAGGAATTTGCCAAAATGATGGATTCCGGGATGCCTTGGTGAATGGACTGAACAGGAATGTCCAATGTTATGATTCATTCAAACTTTACTTGAGGTTGCGCTACCAAAGAGTAATTAAGGAAACCTAATTAGAGCTCTTCTAAGAATTCAGACGTCATTAGAGTTAGGGAATCCCTTTTGAGGAAACAATAGGAACTTTATGGTAGTCCCTTGGACGATTCTAAAAAGCTTCAAGAGAGATTGGCTTTAAACACAGATAATTAACAAACTAACAGAATTCTAACCTAAAATTAAATAACTAACAACTAACACAATTATAACCTAAACACATACTAAATTATCAAATTAACAGCTAAACACATATCAAATTATGACCTAAAATACGATGCAATTTACACTTATCAACATCCCCACACTTAAATGTTTGCTTATCTTCAAGAAAACAAAACAATAAACAACACAAAAACACAAAGCACATAATGTAATAATAAGGCGATGACTTCAACTTCACGAAACAAATTTAACTCTAACCACAATCATTCAAGTTGTTCCAAATTATTAACATGCAAAATCTACATCTAGGAACTCTGGACTAAATATACATGTTAGTCAAAACTTAAATGTCAAGTTTATTAATCCCTTTCAATTGTACAAACACATTAATAATTATTTGGTCAATCAAACTTTGTAACTGAAACTAAGTACGTTTTCATAAAAAGTTAAGCTACTTACAAGTTCATTAGGTTTTTATTAGAAAACATTCTTTTTTGTTACTTTTTATGGACATGGACCTAATCTTTTTACACGGAGGCAAATATTGGTGATGAATGTCGATCCGGTTACTCGACTAAGTCATGTTTTTAATAAATTACTTGGTTGGAACGTCATCATAACCTTTTGATGTGAAGGCACACATTTGTGAAGCATGTCAATCCAGTTACTCGGCTACATCACATTCTGAACTGGCTACTAGCTCTATTCATAACCCGAAGGCCAGTGGAATAGTTATTTATTTAAAATTTACAAACAATTTTTCTTTTTTTAATGCCTACCTTGTTGCTTTAGCTACTCGTTTTTATGAAAAAATACTAGCAAAGCTAGTTAGTTGAAAGACTTAAAATTATGAATAAATTTGACAACTTATATGGTGATAAACTAATACTAAATCCTAATTAACTTGCATATTTTAGCCAAAGACCCAGATCACTAATTTCGTGAGCTAATGACTCTTTACAACCTAATATATTATGTTCAAAATTAATTCGATTTCATTCCATCTAAGCCATTAATACATTCACCAATTCACAATATGCAACCTAAACACACTAACATATGCAAAATTTACACTCAAAGAAAAACACATAACTCTCCCCACACTTGAACAACACATTGACCTCAATGTGAGAAGGATACATACAAGCACATAAGGGAGATAATATACGGAAGGCAAAAGAACAAAATACTAACAAAAATGAAAAGAAAAGGGTTAGAACACGAAACCATCATGGTGACTGAGGTGGAGATGTGTCAGAGGCGGAGACCAAATATGCTTGATGTCGAGCTGGCTTTCCTATCTTATAATTAATTTAGAGAGAGTAAGAGAATTAGTAGGGCAACACATTCCTAATCATTGATATTTATTTATGGAAATGAAACAACTTTAATTGCATAACAATTTAAATCTACCCTAAACATGCTAATGTATGGTCATTAGCTTGACCTTGTATCATTGGAAACACAGTCGAGATCAATCATGAGCAGCTTGCTTATACCCTTTTTGTTCAGCATCAATTTTGTTGCCGGTAAGTAAGCTACAAATTGCAAAATGATCAGAAAGACAATATTGATAAAATTATAAAAACCAATTAAACTCAGTAATGTCCTTTTTTCAAGCTAATTGTTAACAAAATAAGGAATAATAAAACTCCTGAATCTTTCATGGAATCCAACAGTTTGTGCAGTAAGAGGGTGAGTTGTTCTCTTCTTGATTCTTCTCATTCTCCCTCATCTCATCTTTTTTTTTAGCTTCTTGAACAGAGACTTCCATAGCTTCTTCAAACTTGATGTCCATTGTCAATTATTCTTCGTCCTCTTATTCTTTTAAAGATTCGACACATCAATTTTTCTGAATGAGTCGCCCTCCTCCAGATTCTTTAATACATCATTCATGTTGAATGTCACTTGTTCATCACTAATCCGAATGATGAGGTTTTATTCATGGACATCTACCTAAGTTTTTTTAATGTTCAAGCATGGTATACTAAGATCTAAGGAATAATAGGGAGGGTTGTCATTTTTTTCTTCATCCTCTTTTTTCATCTCTTGGTCTTCTACAATATAAGGTTTAGCTTCATTTTCCACTGGTTTTTCTTACTCTTCCCCATTTCTAGGTATGATTGCCTCATATTGCTCTCATTGATGTAATTCCATATTGCTCAGAGAGTCTTCCACACTTCTCTTACAAAATTCATAGGAAAGCTATCTTACTTGAATCTCCAGGTTGTGAATAGAAGAGGCATAATTTTCTATTACTTGATCAAACTGCTCTTCCAGTCTCTTCTGGGTCTCTTCCATGTCTGTTAGCTTATCTATGATTTTGTCTAATTTAGAATCCCATGAACTGGACTCATCTTGCTGAAATCCTAATAGGTCTTGATATCCCATGTAAGTACTTACATTGTTAGACCAATAGAAATCTGGGTAGTTTTGCCATCCCGAAGTGTACATATTCATATAAAGATGATGATTTCCCCAACTAAATTGAGGCTTATTAAAATCTGCAAGAGTCTTTTGCTCCCTATAATATATATCCTCTATGATTGTTCTTTTTATCTCTTCTTGATATCTAATTTTTTGGATTCTTCATCGCTGCCTTGTGATGTCCAAATCAATGTGTTTCCAATTTTTCGTCCAAACTTCCTACACTTTTTTCTTCTTCTTGTGATTAGGTACCACAATCACAAAATATAGTGAAACTCATTAGACTATAAGAATTAAACTAATTTTACACCTCTTCTACAATGGCATCAAAAACTTGATCGAGGTAAGTTTTAATCTTATAAACCCTCAATATTCTGCAAACACACGGTTCGTAGCGTAGCATTAAAGGTGTCGATCCCACGAGGAAGGAGAGTAATCTAATCCTAAAATCTAAGGCCAGAAAAGCTATAAAACTAAAAATAAAGGATGCAACATAAATTAATTACGAGAATTGAGTTCAACCAATCAAATCATAAATTAAACAGAAAAGTATTAACAAGTTAGCAATATGCAATCATAATAGAAATCAGCCTAAGGAATTTACCAACTTATGAGAAAGGGGATTTTACTTATCATTAATGCTATTCTAGCTAATTATGTGTCAATGGAGTATCGATTCTAGACTATCCTAAGGCTGATTACTCTCTCTTGAGTTATAACCATTAAACCCTAAATTATAAACCCTAATCAGGTTCTAAAATTTTCAATCTCTTAATTCACAAATTATCCAAAACCTTAATTAGATCTGAAGCACTCTAATAAACTATTGGAACATTACACAAGATCTTTATCCTCATAATTATCAATATGATTTGACACAGTTTCTATTAAATCGCCTAACTGTCATTAATCCAATTTAATCATTTTTCATTTAGTTCACCCTCTCAGTTTATTACCGAATTATGCAAGAACACAATCAAATCATGACATTCATCCAATAAACACAATCGACTAAAGTATCATTAAATCAAAATAAAATCCCAAAGGAGAGTTTAAAACATCATCAATATTCCAAATTCTATCATCATACTTTCCATCAAAATTCTATACATAAATAAAATCAAAACGAAATGGAAATAATGACCTAGAATAGATGACAGAAGGCAGTGATGTCAGGAAATCTCCTAATTTAGGAAGTACATCGAGTCAACTTCGTCTTCCTCTTCCTTTTTCTTCTTCTCATTTTTGGTATTCTCTCTTTACAGTTTCAAGTGTGGCTGATACAAAAGCTACTTTGTGCTCCTCTTCATGTTCTTTAAATAATCTTTTATGTTTAGGGTACTTTAGGGTCTTTCTGGGGTCAAAAGGTCCAAAAAATCCCTTAAAACATGAAGTTTGTAAGAAATTGCGTGTCTGCCCAACACAGGCCCCGATCGTGGCCCACATTTAAGCCTTCTATCATAATGGGCCGTCAAATGTCTTCCAAAACTCCTCCGTTCTTCGATATTTACTTTAAAATACTAGCAAACACATTAAGGTACCTCAAAAATATAATATTTAAGCTTGAAAGCTTGTACTAATCCATAAAGCACTTAAAACACAAATAATTAACAAACTAGCACAATTTTAACCTAAACAAATACTAAATAATCGAACTAACAACTAAACACATATCAAACTATGCCCTAAAACATGATGCAATTTACACTTATCACAGATATCAAAAAATCTAAGCGTGGAGATCCGACCTTCACTAGTACATCTAAAGAAGTTAGCTACAAATGTGGAGATTGAGCATGTTCCAAAGGATACAGAGGGAGATGAAGCCATGTTTGAGGAGCTTAGGGAGCGTAATAAGCATATAAAGCATTATAAGCTTGAGAGATTAGTTTGTTGAGAAGGATGATAAGGATGTGGGTATTAAAGAGTTAGAGGATACTAATACACCAGTTAGAGAGGAGAATATTTTTCCTAATAATGAAATGAGGATAATGGATATTAAGTCCTCTATAGGGAAATTGATGGGGATGAATTCGTTCGAGGATATAGAGGACTAGTAGGTGATAATTCCCTACATATCACCACTAATACCACCACCTCCCTAGGACCATCATTACCATTTGTTTTTGTAACTTTTCCCTTTTCTAGTTTATATGAATATTCTTGATGAATATATACATATTTATGATATTTTCACTTCATTTTGACCCAAAATTTCTTATAAATTCTTTTTGTAGTTTATTTAGCACTTCAATGACACATCTACATAATGGATTCACATTTTTATATGACTAAATGACATAAAATTTAGGAATGTTTAAGTACTTTTTATCCTTTACCTCTTTTCATTTTTTCATTATCTTGTATGATGGGAATACTAAGGATAATGTTTATTTTAAGTGTGGGGTAAAGCTTTGGATTTATAAGCGTAAACTTAAGCTTATCAAATTTGTCATTATTTTCTCAAAAGGAGATAATTTTTCAAAATTTGTTTTTCTTTGAAAGCATGCTATTGGAATTATGAATTTGATTGTCTTGCTTAATTATATTATTGATGTAGCTTATTATGAATGTTGATAAATAAGTGACATTGATTTACCTTATGAATTTAAAGAATGAATACTTGATGATCATTATGATATTCGTTGTGTAAAATGTATATACATAGGTAATTATGAATTCTTTTCAGCACCTTTACTATCCAAAAAGGAAAAAGGAAAAATAAAAATAGTAATATGTGAATAAATGAGCACAATAAATTCACTTTATGGCTTTGTACCAATAAAAAAAGTTAAAGGAGTGACGCTCATAGCTATTTGATATAGTGACCTAGTTGAGTAACCCTGGGTATTCATAATAAGGTGTTTACTCTAGCGTAAAAAGACTAGTTGACTTTTCAAACAAACTTCTAATGCTCTTGTTTAAGTTTACGTTTTATTAATGAAAAGGATATAGATGTGTTTGAAAGTTGAAACATGTATCTTATGTATGTTTATTCTATGCGTATGATTAAGTTTTATAATTTAGGTTGATGTTTGAAGAGTTATGAAGTCAATTGAACCAGCTTGAAAATTGATGCAAGTTGTTAATTGCAAAATAGTTTGATTATCCCTTAAGATTGAATGAATGATGATGAATTTTATTAGTATGTTTGATTAGTTAAGCTTTTCTTTAAGTTATTTTCTACTTGAGATTGAATGGTGGATTAGTTTGATTGAGTACAAGCAATTATGTTTAATGTATGCTAGACATACATCAGTTTTGACATTATTTTCATAGCATATTGCTTATGTTTTATATTAATTTAAAGGATTTGATAATTTAAGAATTTTTATCATTTTAGGTCATATGTTTGCCTATATAAGGAAAAGAAGCAAAGATGAAGAATAATTGAATCAAAATATAACAAATTTGGAAGATTTGAAAAAGAACTACATAATATAATTGTGTACATATGTTGGACCCCAAACTTTTTCTTGGAAGTTAGAATTATTAAATGAGAATTTATTGGCGTTTAGTTGTGAATAAATTTTATTTATATGTGTTTGCATGTATTAAATGGAAATGTTAGTGTTAAGTTAAGGAGTAAGTTGGCATTAAATTAAATATGGAAGGGTCAGCTTGGAAAGAAAAAGTTGTCTTAAATTAATAAGAGAAGAAGTAAATGAAGAGAAAGGAAGAAAGAAAGGAAGAAAGGAAGAAAGAAAGAAAACCTACAAGAAACTAGAAGAAGAGGAGCAAAAACCAAAACAGAAAAGAAGAAGGAAAGAAAGAGAAAGGAGAAAGAAGAGAAAGGAAAAGATTCAGCTGAGTTTTTAGGTATTCTCTATCTATTCTTCTTGCTTTAGTAGAAGAAGGAACTAGAGAAAATGAGTTTTTGTGTGTTGAATATGTAGGGAGAAAGAAGAGAACCAAGAAATCCATTTTTTAAGTTTTTCATAGATTTTTAACTAGATTTTTTAGGTATTCTAACTTAGATAAATTATGAGAGGGTTAAGTCTAAGCTTATTTTTGTATATTAGAGCTTTAGGTATTTTATGTAGTATATTAGTTTGAATGAAAGTTTGTTTATTTGAAGGGAATCAAGAAAATCAAAGCCAAGAGCAAGAGAAAAGGCGAACTTGAGTTGGAGTTATTATTAATTAGGTGGGTAATATGTTTATAGTTGTTCTGATGATGGACTGATTTATTTGCTTATATGTATGCTTATTTGTTAAACTTTGAATCATTGTGAATGTGGTGAAAAATGCACTGTGATTTGTTATCTTGTTATGTCTTGAAAGATTTTACTACATTTTGTATAAATGAAAAGAAGAAAAAACACAAGAAGCATGAAAATATGAATATGTGATGTAATGTGTTGACCATCGAAAATTTGCTTGTATATGGGCAAGAGAGATACCATTTCATTCGTCACATGCACGTTGACTTAAAGCCCTCTTTCGGCTGCCCACTTGTGGCATATGAGCTCCTAAGAATTGGTCTCATTTCGTTTATAATGTAAACTTTGATTTCTCCATTTCGTTTAATGAGCTTCTCTCAAGCCATTATATGTGTGCATTTCACTTTGAATTGTTGAGCATATGATGCGATTAAATGCTATGTTTAGATGATTAAAAAATACATGATTTGATTTATGTGATACCATGTTTGTTTATAAGCTTGAACTGTGGATTATCTTATTGTTAGATTTAAATGTAATACAAAAATATGTCTATGCTTGGTTGTATGTATGGTTCATCACTAATGACTATAAACGTATTAGCCACTGAGCTTCGCAGCTCACCCCCATTATTTCCACTCCTTAGGTGCAGAACAAGCAGATCATTGAACCTTGCAAACTTCGGCAATCTCCAAGAAACTTATCTTTTGTAACTAAGTTAGTTCGGATACTTTTGGTAACTTAGAAGCATATCAAACATGAGCATTCTTATTTGTTTTATATTATGCTACTATTGCAACCCTTGATATGTAATTAAAGCAATGTACACACTCTATTTTGTTTGAGAAATGAACGAAAGAGTTGATGAAGTTTCCTTTGTACATGTTCAAATTTTCAATTCTGTTAAGTTGTTAATTTCGATTGGGAATAAAATTGTGAGTTATTTGATGGCTTTTGGATAGATAGTTTTTAAATAAATGGTTATGTTGGGAGTATTTTATGTTAGGAGTTTTGTATGCATGACTTGTGCTTGTTGGATTCAGGTCTTTTGGTTTTTTTAAAATGTATAATAGGTAGTAGAGAAAAAAGGGGACAGAAATTATATTCTAACTTTTACGAATAAACTATATTAATCTAGGCAGAATTAGACAAAGTTGTCTTTATAAAATTGTAGCTTATTCTTTTAGCTTTCCAATGGTATATAGTTTGTAATTTTTGGACATCAAAATTAAGAGATATGAGCTTTAAAAGTATGTGTGTGCATTAGGGGTGCACGATCGTGCACATGCATGATCGTGACCAACCCCTTGTTTAATAGGATTGCACGATCATGTTTGACCCACCCTCATTTTAAGAGGGAGTGCATGATTATGCATATGCACGATTGTGCCTAAGCCCTTCTTGCATGATCATGCTTGCGCACAATCGCGAGCATTTCTCTCCCATTGAGAAGCACGACCGTGACTCCTCTTGCACGACCGTGACTTCTCTTGCACAGTCGTGACTTGTTAAGTCACGACTGTGACTTTTTCCTTTTTATCATTATTAACACCCTTTATTAAGTCACCACCGTGACTTCATTTATTATTAAAGGTTTATTTATTTGTTTCACTCCCAACCGTTATTTCTTTTATTATTAGATGTTAATTGTGACTTCTTTTTATTTTTTTTAGTCACCCAACCCTAGCGTACTGTCACCAGGAAATATTGTAACCAAGACCCAAGCCTAACAACTAGTCCAAGATATTGGTTATTTATGGAACTCCACCCATTAATCAAGTATACTCATATTCTTTACAAACATACAAAAAAACTAGTTCTTATAATCATAATTCTAACTCTCCATTGCTTATAAAATTAGATACATTTGATTATTTCCATCTTTAAAAATTTCTGAAAATAAAGAAACATAAAGCAATGTGTTTGGAAAGTATATATCCAGTCTAATTATATTCATATAGCCTTGTAAAGAACAAAGTCTAAGTGCATCAAAGCCCACATAAAATCTATTAAATATAGGCTTACCTTGTAGACCTTTTAAATTAGTTTTAATCTTGAATCTCCCACCTCAGTTTGGTCAAAGCAAATCATGCCTATGTGACCATAATATTACATAATTCACTTCGTAGGACTCCTCAAAATTTTTAATGTTTTCTCCCATAACTTATAGCACATCAATTTTTGATAATGATGGTAAACCTTTTAACTATATCATAAATCATCTCCTTATATTCCAAGATGAGTTTCTTCTAAACATCTCGAAAGATTCTTTTACATCCTACATGGAGGTCACTTGTCTATTCATTATATCCCTATTACAAGTATAATTAGGACGATCAACTTTCATTATAAATGTCTCCTATCCTTTCAAACTTTGAAAAGTTTTCCAACTACAACCTGTAACATAAATTGCCTATATTTATTATTGAATGTACCTTTTTCACCTAATGTCATATGAATTAAAGATAGAAAATTATAATACAATATCATTGAATTGCTTAGGAATCTCAAACTTCATTCCCAATTTTAATGTTATGGTTTTATAGTCTATATTTGAGTTATAACTCTTCCTTTTTTTCTCCCTACCTTGCATATAACCACAAAATCATAAAAATCACTAGGTATTACTAAGTTTTGTAAAATCGTTCTAACATTTTTTTGGTCTTGTCCTGAACTCGATGGGCCAAGATTAGATTATTTAGTCTAAGTTTAATTAGGCTTCAAGTAGAGCTTAAGCTTTTAAAAACTGGCTCAGGTTTAAACCTACCTATTGTCATCCCTAAATACTATAGGACACCCCCTAATTTGAGTTATCATACTCTAAATGAGTTTTGTAAGTGTTTCCTTCTGCTACACCTATATTAACATTATGGTTAGAATCATTATAGTATAATCTTTTATACTTCCTAGCACCATTAGTCACATTATCAACATCGTAAGCAAACCTAAACTTTGTAGAATATTTCTTGGAGTTCTTCCTAACTTACAGATATTTTTCATGACTAAAGAACAATTCACTGAGATCTAGCTCATCATCAATGCAACTAATGTCTACAAGAATATATTAAGAAACAAATTCATCATTTGATCCTGAACTATCATTCTCTTATACTGACCTAACTTTGCACTTTTATTTTTATGCTATCATCTATTTCATACCAAGGAATAAATTGTACTTCTATTTCTTTAATTCCTAAAGTTTTCATCTCATTCAACACTGCCAACAAGTCATGGTCATTTGTCATACTAAGTTCCTTCAAACTATCAAAACTACTTTTAAGGTATTTAAAGTTAAACTTTTATCACATTGAGGTGGTTATACATTTTAGGAACTTCCTATAGTTCTGACAATGATAAGCAAACTTGGCAAATCGTACTAGCTCAATTCGAAGCCCAATAGTTATAAGAAAAATAATAACATTTTATGAAAAACGATGTTGTTTCTATTTTTAAATTAAAATAAAATTAAAAAATTTAGGCATGAATGGACCGAGTTAAGTTTGGGCTGCGTGAGCTCAAGCTTGGGCTCAACTGTCTGAGTCAGGCCCAACCTTAAGCAGAAGTCGTCGGGTAGGGCTTAGGCCTTGGTAGGCCTAACCCAGCCTATTACCAATCTTATTGATAGGTCATCAATTCCAAGCATCTCCTCTATTTTTAGATAGCATCCAACGAACTCAAACTTTGAAGTTAAAGCCCATTAACCACCATAAGAAAACTTTATGTCTATGATCATCTCTGCCACATGACACGTGAAATATTATGCCACATATTATTTAAATGATAATAAGTTTATAATTGACCTTCTAAACATAAAAAATTAGGAATTTCCTAAAACCTTAACATTATTAAATATGAGTCCATGTTAATTCTAATTTTAAAAAATGCATAATAAGATATACATAATATTAAAATTTTCTATCGAACCATAGCTATCAAAAGATGAAGAAGTGAGATTTTAAAAGGAATATCGATAATATTAATAAAAATTGAGTTGAATACACTTAAATAATATATAATGGGTTGAATATACCTTAGTAAAAATCAATCATTGTTTTGGGTTCGAAACTTACAATAATGAAAATATGAGAGAATTCATTTGTTGACTGTTAAGTTATTATTTTACACTTATTTGATATATAAATCTCTCTCATATGTTGAAATTATTATTCAAAATTTATGGATTTGCGTCTTAATTGTTTTCATATGATTTCCAACACTTGGCAGATGAAATTGAGTTAAAAAGATGCAAAAGAAATAAAGAAATCCGAAATTCCAAGTTGGCAGCAAATTCATGACTAGACGTGGCCACGTGCAAGGATAAAAAGAAAAATTTGCAAATCTGCTTTCAAATTTAAAACTGTTTCTTTTGAGATTTTCATAACCTTTTAAGATCAGATTGATAGGGATTCACAATCTGAACACGTGGGAGACGTGATCTGCAAGAGAGGATGGAAAAGGAAAGGATCGAGAGGAAAAAAGAGGCAAAATCATTACTGTTCACGTAGCCTTTGGTGTAGGATAGTTTTCTGCAGATTTTTCTGCAGAATTTCCATAAGATTAGTTTTAGTTTCTGCATTCTTTTCTTCTAGCTTTCGATAGCATAGTTTAAGAGTAGTTTTAACATTGTTCTGCATTCTTCTTTTGTTCTTTTTAGCAGCAACTTAGGGATAGAGTTTACGTTTCTGCACTTCTTTTTTTGCTTTTTTTGTGGACAACCACTGTTGGTTCTCGATTTCTGCACTTTTTTCTAGGGATTTTCGTATTCTTTAGGGAAAACCAGGGATGGAGACTGTGTGTTTTGTTATTTCTTTGATTTCTACTTTCGTTATGAATAGCTAAATTTCTTTTCTTGGTTTAGGGAAACCATGTTATTCGTTATTATGTGTGAGATATTTCAATAAAGTTTATTTTGTTGATGAACATTGAATATCTTCTGAATTACTTTTTCTAATTAAATTGATTGATTTTTAGGTGCGCAACTAGGTATTAATTCGTTCAATAGCTAGATTATTGAAATATGACGTTCAGTTTCGTTAATCACAAGTAGCAATTAGGATTACCTTCTTTACGTTAGAGTCGGAAATTTTAAGAAGATATTCACTTGATTAATTGCATGTCGTACATGTATTATCTTGCTCATTGGTTTCTTGATTCATAAAGCTATTATTCAATTGAACCTACGATCGTATCTAGGTTGTTGATTAATAAGAATGCTTAGGACACATGTTTCTAATCATTTACACTTAAGAGAAAATACCCCCCAATGAATATTTATTAATGGTTGAAATTTTATATCGAGGATCCATTTTAGCGTGATAACATCGGTGACCCGAAACCAAGGTTTTTCCATTAAATTTTCAGATCCAATCACTTTTGTTAAATTCAGATTTTGTTATCTATTTCTTAAATTTCGTGAATTGAAAACAACCCCCCCTTTTCGTTACTTTGTTTTAGTTTTAAACTTGCTAACCTTTACCGTTAAAAATTTCTCGTGGGAACGATATCCTCTTACCACTACTACATTAAATTGTATTAACGGAAGTGATTTCTTTTGAATTTGGTTGCAGGCGACAGCAGTGCCATTGACAAAGAGTTAAAAAAAATGTAAATATCAAATATAACATATCTTATTTGCAATAAGTTTTAATTCCTTCTTGCATACACTTAATCAATATACGATTGATTAAAGAACACTAAGATTTTGTTGATTTAATTTAGATTAGAGATTTTGAATTTTTAGGAATGAGAGAAAAAAATTAAAATATAGGCATAATAGTCATTTTATTTTCTTAAAGTACGTAAAAACGCCACATCATTTAAAATAATAAGAAAATATTAAGCACTCGTTTGGTTGAGCTTTTGGAGCATACAAGAGCACTTTTTTCTACAGCAAAAGCTATTTTTAAAAAAAATGAGTGTTTGGCCATAAAATCTAAAAGTACTGTTTTAATAGAAATAGCTTTTTTGGAAGCTAAAATACAACTTTTTAAAAAGCTCAAATTTGGAGCTTTTCAGAAAAGCCCCTTATTTAAGCTTTTTCGGGTAGACTTTTGTTTATAATTTTCCGTCGTTTACGTTTATAACATCGACGT
>JANQAP020000047.1:1223883-1242111 GCA_026874005.2 Erythroxylum coriaceum | reverse complement strand
TGTAGATAATTTAAATTGCTAGATTGATAAATATATATATATATATTTATCAATCTAGCAATTTAAATTATCTACAGTTCTAGCTCAAAGAACTCATAGACAAACATGTTATCACATAATATATATATGCTTGATGGTGTGCGGCTCGTCACTAATGGCTATAAGCGTATTAGCCACTGAGCTTCACAACTCAGCCTATTATTTTTCCCACTCCTCAGGTGCAGAACAAGCAAATCATTGAACCTTGCAAACTTTGACAAATTCTAGAAAAATCTATTTTTATAACTAAGTTAGTTCAATCATTTTAGTAACTTTGTAAGCATATCAAGCATAAGCACTCATGATGTATTTTTGGATTATGCTACTATTTCAACTCTTGATATGTAATTAAAGTTTGTATAAACTTTGCATTGTTTGATAAATGAAACTTTGTTTTGTTTGGGAAATGAAAGAAGAGTTGAAGAATTTCTTTTTTGTACATGTTTAAAATTGTCTTTTGTGTTGAGTTGTTTCTTTCGACTGGGAATAAAATTGTATGTTGTTTGATGGATTTTGGATAGATTTTCTTAAATAAATTGTTTTTTTGGGAGTTTTATAAGTATGGCTTATGTTTGTTAGATTCGGGTCTTTTTGGTTTTTGTGAAAATTTATAGAAGTTCATATAGGCAGTAGAGAAAAAGGGGGACAAAAATTGTGTTCTAACTTCCACAAATCAACTGTATTAATTTAGGTAGAATTAGACAAAGTTGTTTTCATAAAAGTTGTAGTTCATTCTCTTAGCTTTCCAATGACATAAAGTTTGTAAAATTTGGATATTAGATTAGAGAGTTATGATTTTTACAAGCTGGAGTGCACAGTCGGAGGGCACGATCATGCACATGCACGATCGTGTCCTACCCCATATATTTTCAGGGGTGCACGATTATGCACACACACGATTGTGACCAACCCCATTTTAAATGGAAAAGCACGATCATGACTAAGCTGGTTTTTCTCATAGCGTGCACGCCCCTTTCCTTTTGAGGCACGGCTGTGACTTAAGAAGTCACGACCGTGACTTCTCTATTGCACAGAGGTGACTTCTCTTAGTCACAACCGTGACTTTTTATTTTCATTTGTAAATTTTTCTCACAACGTGACTTCTCTTTATTATTTTATTATTTGATTATATTTTTTATTGTTTTTTCTCACTTGATCTTCACCCAGTCTTCTCGTAATCAGACCATGAAATAAGTACTGAGACCCGGGCCCAACAACATAGTCCTGTGTTGAGGACTATGATAATGATGTTGAATGAACTTATGATAAAAGAGATGAGAGTCTAGAAGTTATAAACATGAAAAGGAAGAAACTATCTTCTAAAATTAAAGAAACTTAAAAACTTTTAGATGCATGTATAAGTGAAAATAAAAATTTGAAGAGTGAATTGCATATCAGTAGACCATTTAAAAGTGTGTCCATTATAGACAATGAAAATATAAATGTATTAAAAATTGAGAATGAGATATTAAAGAGGGATATCAATGCTCTCAAGGAATCCTTGTCTAAATTTACTAAGGGAAGTTAAAAATTAAAAGAGCATACTAGGAGTTCAAAAGAATTCCAGCAATGGACATGGGATTGAGTATACTTATGGGAGAGCACCTAATATTAAAGCTACATTATCAAGGGAAAATACATGGATAATGAAGATCCATAACATAAAATAGTAAATGAGCATGCGAATCTTCATCTAGACATTTATATACATATATTAGGCCAAAAGGCAAGAATTATGTATTCATGTATAGTTCCCAATTTGGACCTAAAATCAACTATTAGCTAAGCAAGGTTCACACATAATTGGTCAAATGATAGGCATAATTTCTTGACACATGATTAAACTTATTATAGGCATCTAAAAATCTAAGGACACATGTCTCACATATATTGCAACATTAAAAATTATTTTCTTCCCAAGATAATGCACATCTTCTATAACATTCAAAGTAGTGTATCTATGAACAATAACTTTAGACCTCACTTTCATAAATAAATTCATATATCATGATATGTTATTTTCTGGAAACTTTAGACATATTGATAAATTTTGTTTTCTCAGAAAAATAATGGCAAGTAATCCTTTGAAAATATAGGTTAAAAAGAAGGAGACAATCCATCAAAGACCTAAGCTCATATGGTACCTAAAACAAACTAATTTTTTGGTTTATAGGTCTCTAATAAAAAGAGGAACAAATGGTATATGGATAGTAGATGCTCAAGACATATGAACAGTGATACATTCCAATCTACAACTTTTAGAGACAAAGATGGAGGATTTGTTACTCTTAAAGATAATGCCAAAGGTAAGATAAATGACGTTAAAAAATTTAGTAATGAATATCACATTTCATTACCATAAATTAGTTTGCCTTCTTCCTTATACTCTTTAAATCATTGTTTAATATGTTATTAATTTAAAATAAGTTATTTTTCATCATGTAATTCTTGATTAATTGAATTCATTAGATAAGAGAAAGTTATTTAATTTACCAACACCTAATTCACTCCCTCTTAGCTGCTATTAGGAACTAACACATTTTTTTAAGGAAGGAAATGGTGTATGCCCGAGCCTGGTCCAAACTTGGCGATCCCTACTACTAGAGAGTCAGAGCTTGAGCCTGAGTGTGAACTTTTTAAAATTAATAATGCAAAAAATGCCATCGTTTTGCTTATAAAGATTAGGCCTTGGGTCGGGCTAGTCCGAGCCTAGGTCACTTGAGCCCAAGCCTGAGGTAGGTCTAGGCTCAATTTTTTAGAAAAGCCCACTCTCAGGCCCAGTCCAGTTACTATATCTACATTTCTTTGATTTTTATTGTATGTTTTCTTTAGAATGAAGTATTGTCTAATATTGTTACGTCTAGATTGGGAATTATACATGAACGTATGCGAATTACATTTTGCCCTAGCTTGTGTATATGAATGTCCAGAAGAAATGCACCTTGCTCCTTTACTATCTTATGTAAAGGCTTTTCACCACATATATGTTTTTCCTTGACAAATGTAGTCTTAGTGTTGGATCCACTCCTATAAATTTATGCAATCTAATAATTATTAATGAAATTCTTTTTAACTCCTAGAATACTTTCTAATCTTTCACTTCCCTTATTGGATTCAGACAAGGAGTCCTTGAGATCACATTGACTTCCCTATTTAATGTCTCATTCTTAATTTTTAATTCTTTTAATTTTCATTATCTGCAATAGTCAAACTTTTGGATGCTTTGATTCTATGCAACCTAATTTTTACCTTTTCATTTTCACACGTACATTCATCTAAAAGTCTTTTAGTTTCTTTATGTTTAGAAAAAATTTCCTTCCTTTTTATGCTCATAATTTATAGACCTTCATCTGGTTAATCATAAGTTAATTCAATATCACTATCAAAATTAGAGTTTGAAATTACCTGATTATCAACAATTTCCATAAAGCCCATATGAGTTATTTCTCCTTTTAAATGTTCACTTTTGGAGTCGTTTGTGCTACCAAGTTGATGATCTCCTTCTTCTTTTATTTTTTTCCTCCTCTTTTTTTGGTCATTGCTTTTGTTAACTTTAAGGAGAGGACATTATGACTTCATGTGTTTAAGTTTTCTACATTCAAAATAAACAATGTTGGAAGTTTTGCTATTTGAATTTAACTTACCTTCATTGAAGGTTTTTCTTTTAGAGTAGCTTTTTTCTTCAAAAACTTCTTAAATTTCCTAGTGATAAGGATGATGTCTTCATCTCTTCATTGTCACTTTCACTTAAAGATGTCTTGTCTTCCTCAATTGATTCTTCTTTTAAGACTCTGAATGCTAATTTTTTTCCTTAGAGCCATTGCCATTTCTTATGTCTTATTTAGATTTAGTTCATAGATAAGGAGAGATCTAAGGAGCTCCTCAAATGGTAACATTGCTAGGTCATTGACTTTTTTGATGGCTATCGCTCTGGCTTCCCAAGTCTAAAAAAGTAGCATAAGCAATTTTCTCACTATTTTTAACATTAATGTATTTCTTTTTTAGACCTTAGGGATAATTAATAATATTAATAAATCCTATATACATGCTAGATTTCTCTTATCATCCTTTATATTTGTATTTATGGGTTAATATGCTTACTCTACTCTCTTTAGCTTGATAAGTACCCTTATGTATGACTTTAAGTATGTACCAAATTTTGTGAACAATTTTATACATGGACAGTCATTCCTACCTAATGCACAAAATAATATATGAATGACTTTATTGTTCAAAGAAATGGGTCTCTTATCTTGAGGATCCCAATTTTCGTTTAGCTTAGGAACCTTTCTGTCATCTTTGAATTTCATAGGAGTCAATAGACCATTAGATACTTTTTCAATGTAACATAAAAGACTTACTCTGATAACGTAAAGGCTTACATACTTTATAATGTAACATAAAATCTTAAAGTTGCTTTCAAAAACTTTTTGAAAAAAATTTATAGAAAAACCAAATTTTTTTTATTTTAAAACTAATAAGAAACTTAAAGTTGCTTTGAAAAACTTTTTAAAAAATGTTTATAGAAAACCCAAATTCTTTTATATTTTAAAACCAATGAGAAACCATGTATTTTTAGCCTTTGAGACTTAATATAGTCTTTAGAGTAAAAAAATAGTCATCTTAGTACATTGATGATCAATATAGCATATTAGTCCACCAATATGCATTTATTGCATAAAAATCCATTTGTTGGAATATTTACCGACCATTGTAGCTATTAATTATCCAATATTCATTTATTTAAAAAAATATGTTAGAACATTAATCGAACAATATGCTATAATGGTCGACCAATATATTTGCATTATGAATTAATTAGACGACTAGCCTATATTGGTTGACCAATGTACCTAAAATCTTAATTCTAACATCTCCAAATCATCAAACTTATTTTTCTTATTGAAAATTTGACTTAAATACTTATTAAAATATACCTCAAATAATGTTTTAAAGATGAAGAGAGTTTCTTTGGAATAAAAAATTTAGTTCCTTTGATGATCGAAAAGACACATCTAATGAGTTGAAATGATGATATACTTATGCATGATGGGCCTCTAAAATATCAAAGCAACTAAATGGGAAGTACAATGATCATTGCATTTTCATTTATAACATTTTACCTTAGTCTTCCTTAGTCTTAGTTTTGGTTTTTACTTAAATAAATATGATTCCAATTTTTATTATTTTTATGAGATTGCTCTTGATTTTTACACAATCAAAAAAACTTTTAAATTATTTTATTTTAAAAAAGATTTTATTAATAGTAATTAAGCTTTTTTATTGTTAAAATATAGATTGGAAGTTCTCTTGGTTCAATATTAGGGATGACTCATCCAAGAGAAGTTTCAAATCAAAATCTAAAAGTAAAAAGGCAGTCTAGTATTATAAGTGCAAGCAAACTAGACATATGACGAGAGACTATTCAAACAAAAAAAAGAAAATTGATGAAAGAAAATTTTATGATTCGTTAAGTTTGCTAATGTGATGCAAAGCAGGGACTCAAATTATAGAAAATGGAAACATGCTTAACATTTCAACCAGTTAACTATAGGACTTATAGATTCTGGATATAGGATGCTCACATCTTATGACACCTAAAAAAGATTGTTTCGTGTCATATACATTAGGAAACTTTGGCATTGTCCAGCTGGCAGTCAAGAAAGCTTACAAAATCCTTAAAGCATGATAAGTTAGAATTAAGATGTTTAATATTATTGTGAAGATGTTGTGTGATGTTTGACATGTACAATTTAAGGGAGAACTTGATTTTTTTGGACACCATAAATATAAACAACTTTGTCTATAAAAATGAAAGAGATATTTTAAGTGATAAAAAATGTGACAAACGTGATGGAAGGTCAAAACTAGCAAAAAAAAAACACAAATTGATATAGAGCATAATTTTAGGTTATATACTATTGTAGTAAATTATACAATGATAATCCTAATTTTGACTTATGTAGTTGGGTCATCTTAATGAGTGAGGAATGAGAGAATTTTATAAAAGGAGCCTACTGAAGGGTGTAAAAACTTTTAGGTTAGACTTCTACAAATTTTATATTCTTGGAAAATAGTGTATGGTAACATTCAAGATGGGGAAGCACAAAACTAAAAGAATTTTGGACTATATGTATCTTGACATGTGGGACACTGCTCATAAGTTATAATTGGGTGGATTTTAGTATTTTGTTACAATAATTGATAATTTGTCAGAAAAGTATGGACATCATTCATAAGTAAAAATTAGATGTTTTATAAAATTCAAGGTATGGAAGGCTGAGGTGGAGAACTAGATAGGAAGAAAAATCAAGTACTTAATATCAGAAAATGGTATTGAGTTCATGGATTCACAATTTTAGAAGTTATGTGAGGAGCACATGATTTAATGACATTATAGAGTTTAGAAAACATTACAGCAAAATGGTGTTCCATAGAGGATGAGAGATATATAATTGAAATGGTCAAATATTTAAGGATGAGAGTAGGGCTCTCTAAGAATTTTTTAACAAATGCATTAGATATGCTATGTTATCTCATTAACATATTGTTATAGATTTCACTGGATGAGATAATTATAGAGGAAGTATAGACAAGAAGTAAATTATATTTCTTTTGATTGAAGATCTTAAGTTGTCCTACTTATATGCATATTTCTATGATGAGAGGTTTAAGCTTGATTAAAAGTCGAAGAAGTGTATCTTTATTGGCTACCCTAATCGTATGAATAAGTAAAAGTTTTACGATACGAATAGGTAAAAGTTTTAGGATCCAACATCAAACAAGAAGGTAATTATTAGGGATGCAATATTTGATAAGAATTATATATTGAAACAAACATATGGAGAAGATATGTCAAGGTCAGCAGAGGGTAATACAAAGGTAGTAAAGTGGAACTAGATAAGCCTAAAGCAAAAATGAAAGAGGTTAGAAATTTTGTTTCAAATATATAGGATAGATGTTAAAGGAAGAGCAACATTATAGTAAATCTACAAATAAAGTAAGACATATCATTAGGATGCCAAAATAGATATAGTGGAGGGTGTGAGTCTTTACATAAGAACTAGACATGAGAGTTGCTATGGCTTTCCAAATGAAAGATTCCTATAGGATGCAAGTGGGTAAACAAGAGAAAGCTAGTAGTAGTAAACATAAAAGGAATAAAATTTAAGACTTGAGTAGTAGCAAAATAGTAGGCTTAATGAAAGAGCATTGATTATGATGAAATTTTCTCTTAAGTGATTTAATATATTTCTATCAAAGTTTTGATGATATTAGTAGCTAGTTTGACTATGCAAATTAGAGTGGAAAGATGTGAAAATATGTTTTCTTCATGTACATATAGGACAAAATTTATATGGAGTAGCACAAAGGGTTTAGTCAACCTAAAAAGAAACATTTTATACATAAATCGAGGAAGTTGCTTTATGGGTTGAAGTAGTCACTATGATATAAAATTTAAGAAAAGAATTTGAGAAGAATGATTTAGGTGCTAACAAGAAACATATAAAAATGTATATTCAAAGGAATAAGAGCTCTAGAAAAATGAGGTTATCTCAATATTTTTACATTGAGAAGCGTTAGACAGATGGTAAATCACCTCAGGTTTCCTTAGATTAGTACCCAAAAATAGATGTAAAGGCTAAAGATATGTCTAAGATACAATATGCTAGCATTATTAGTCAAGTTAGCGAGTACATGGAAAAACCTAGAGGACAACATTAGGAGATAGATAAGTGGATATTCAGGTACTTAAGAGATACAAAAAAGCTATGGGATTATGTTTAGCAGTCAATAGGATGATCTTTCGATTGTGTGGTATATGGATTTAGACTATGTAAGAGATTTAGATAATAGGAGGTCTACTATAGAGCATGTATTTACTCTTGTAGGAGGGCTTTTTTGTTGAAAATCAATAATTTAATCTATAGTTGAATTGTCCACAACTAACTAGAGTATATGGAAGTGGTTAAGATTGTTAAGGAGGCATTATGACTTATAGGACTAGTGAAGGAAATGAGCATTGATCAAAGTGGAGTTTGATCAAAGTGGAGTTTGAGTACATTGTGATAGTTAAAGTAACATTTATTTGGTAAAGAATTCAAGTGTATCATGCAAGCACTAAGCAAACAGATATGAGGTTTCATAAGATTAAGGAGTTGATTGCGTCTAGAAAGATCTTGTTAAAAGAAGTTCACATTTTAGAGAATGCAATTGACATATTGACAAAGCTAGTTATCATACAGAAAATTTATGCATTGTCTAGAATTTATTAACATCAAAATGTTAGATGAAGCTACAACCAATATGGAATATATTTGCTAAGGTGGAGATTATTGTGTATGACTTATATACATGAGTGTGCAATCTTAGAGTTTTTTAGGAAGAAATTGAGTGATTCTTAAAAGTCTTTAGGTAAAGATGGTCTATTGTACAATTCTGTGTCAGGACATGTTATTTTCTAGAATGTAGAGATAAAGAATTGATCTAGTACATAGGTGGGTTGGTATGGCAGAAATTTTTTGAAGAGGGCTACAAATTGGAATATAGGTACATAGAGTTCATGTCCATGTGCAAATAAAAAATGGTGAGTTACACGACCTATTATACGGGTGTTTCAGAATTCGTGTCCATATGTGAACAAAGCCAATAAGTTACATAGTCTAATATACAATTATGTCTCAAGCTGTGTTTGTAATGGACTACTTTATTTGAAAATATAATTTTGGTAAATTTCAAATCCGGAAAGAATTCTAAGACTTAATAGATTTATGTTTAAGTTGTATTTGATAAAGATCAACTTATATTGAATTGTACCAAATAAATTTTATATATTAATATACTCATTATAAACCTAGTTTTATTTTAAAAAAATATAATCTTCAAAAGCGATTCAATTGAATATATAAACATAGTTGCTTTTATTCCCCAGGATGTAACCATACTAAATTAATCAAATCTTACTAAGAATATTCTTATATTCTTATTTGTTTCAATACATATTTGTTACCCACCATTTCTATACATATAATAAAGGGAGTTTAGATCAATTGTTCTCGTTACTTTGATCTGTTTCATGAGAATACATCCATTTAATTTTTGTATGTCCATTTATTGGATGTATAGATAATTATGAAAAAAAGTATGCACACGATAACATGATCAGGGAGCCGGTTCCTAATAAAGTGGGGACAAAAAAGGCTACTTCTTGTACTTGAATAGGCAGGCAATAACTTTACCAGAGGGATGTAATGCATGTGCTTGCATTGAATGTAACTGAAGTCCAATCTATGAATGCCTGACAATGTCCCCATTACAGCTGAAGTTAAAGATATTTGTAGAATTGATAATATAGCGTGCTCTTTGGAGCATGGTGAAGGGTACAGGATAGGGACTCCATTCTGTCGTGTCCTGATGGTCTCTTCGTTGGCTAAGAGAGGGCTCTAGGCGTGTTCTGGAGCAAGTGATTGGTAGGGTAAGGCTTTCTACTTTTCACTGAAAAAGTAAAAGGTATGTTACAACTTACACTAACCGGTATTAAGTACGGTAATGTTCTGCTTGTTTCGTTCATTTTAGACTTTGGAGTCTACTGTTGCTGAAGATCCCCACTAAATGAGATCTGCTTCCCTTTTAACACAGTGATGGTATAGCAATTTTGAAAAGATGTTCATTCCAAGTAGAAATCAGTTTTCCAATGGAACAATCAATAGAACTGCCAAATATTTTAATGAAAACACGCTTTTTATGCTGCGAGGATGTTGATTAAAATTCTTTAAATACATCATTTGTGATAGCATTAAATTTCAAATGATCTTTATGTTTTTTAATATTTAATTTCAGAGGATTTTTATGTTACGTTTGTATTTTAATTTTGATAGGATCCATGAGTTTATTATCGATAAAATCGAAACAGAACAAAAAGGTCATTCTGTATTTTATTTTCCTTCTGTGTTTGGTATTTAATAGGATTTCTATATTTTTATATAGAGTGGCAGACCAAAGAACCGGGGGAGAGGCAACTTAATAAAGGTTTTATAACATACCGTAATTCAAGGGGAAAGGTAAAGGCAATTTTCTTTCACATATTAAATCGAGTTTGTTGTAATTTGGACAAAACGTTGTCTCACAACAAGACAATCGAGGCAGAGTCACTTTCACAAAAGCTTGAAATTTCTCGTAACAAGACAATCAAGGCAGAAACACTCCCGCAAAAGCTTTAAAGAATGGGACGAGAAGGTGACTTAATTAGTTATTCTAAGGACCTTCTAATTTTAAAAATATATAGAAATCTATAAAACATTAATTCAAATGAGTTTATTATATAACTGAATCATTCACTTAAAAAGAATGACGTACTCGACTCAAATTGAAATTAAACACGTAAGGTGAAGAGTAATCATGTTTAAACAACAGTTTTACTATGCATAAAGTCATCACATAAATTAAAAGAATCATAAGCTTAAGTTAAAAAAATTAGTATGATCATCACATAACCCACCCGCCATACTATATTAACTTATTACGTAATAAATAATTATGGGAATCCAAGGTAGATTGCCTAGTTAAATAACAAATTTTGAAAATAATGAAAACATCATATCTTTGGTCCACAATCTCCTACGAGACCACCTAAACGTGTTACCTGCCGTGGAAGGTTTAAGTGAGAATGATAGAGAGTTAATGCTCGCATGGACAACATTTCTCTATTTTTCAATGAAAGGATTGGTCCAAAAGTCCACTCTCCCCACTTTTTGGTTGCCCAATTTATGGTTGTTGGCTCACCAACCGTCCCTCTTTAACAAACCTCCAATCTATCATAAATCCCACAACTCGATCATGTGGAATTTAATTTCCATACAAGGTTTACTTGTTGCTTTCTGTATGTATATTATTTTTGGCATTTAATTTATAGAAAAATCAATTTAGAATCAGTTTCCAACCTTGGCTGACGTAGAAATTTGCTTCATCTCAAAAGGTACATCTATTGTGCATTAAATTTAATTATACACAACTAAAAATGATTTCCGACAATTTTATATTATACTAACGTTAAAATCAATTTCATTACAGTTGACATTAAATTTGTTTATGGAATCCTGTCAGTTACCACTTTCATTCCTTTAACTGAAAAAAGAAAAAAAAGAACATGCAAGAAAGGGTGGAGGACCAGGAAAGCAAAAGACAAAAGTACAGCAGAAAAAGCTAAATCAGTGTCTCTGTATGCGTGTATATAGTGTAACCTGTATCTCTTCCCTCTCTCTCTCTCTCCCCTTACACTATCGTCACTTTTCTTTGTTTTCACTCATTCCCAGAATTCTCGCCACCATTTTAGGACAGCCTTCATTTGTTAGTAACATTATCACTCCCTCTCACTTGCCCATTTCTTCCTTCTTCATTTTTCTTTTCTTTCATTTTGATTTTGGTGACTTTTTGGATTGATAATCTTGATGGTGTTATATCGTTAAGGTAAGTTCCGCTAATCTCTTCTCTATTGGGTTAAGCTTGCCATACATGGGTGTTACTCTTTTTCCTCTCTTCTTCTCGTCTTCCATATCCTGAGTCCTGCATAGTTGGTTTGTTTATTATGTCTAGAGGTTCATGGCTGGATAGTGTTAGAATTGTTCAAGAAAGAGCCAGTTTCAAGATGGCCGTTGCTTATTTAACAGAATCTTTTGTAAAGTAATTGTGGTTTAAATAGACAAAGAAATAAACTTTGGAGAATAAATGCCAATCTTGCTGATGAAAAGTTGAGTCTTGATTCTAAAAACCATGCAAATTGACCATCTTGATACATTTTTTTGGTTCTTGCAAGAGTGATCTGTTTGGTTGCTCAGTAATTGAAGTGACAGTATATGATTAAAATTTTCTATTTTTGTCTTCTCTGATTCCTCCGGAGATATTTTTAGATGCGGATAATGTTTCCAGGGAATCAGAGATATTAAAATAAATATATAACAGAGGCCACAGAGCACAGAATTAATATGACGCTTAATGTGTCATAAACATCCTCTTTTCTTTTTGTATTTATCCCTTTCTTTTTTATTTTTGGTACTTCTTCACTGCAAATCTTTCATTCAATATGAGATTTGACGTATCGGAGGGACAATTCAATAAACTAAAATTTCGTACTTCACTTTCAGATATATAATCTGGAAGCTCTGAATAACTTCGAAGGAGAAGTAAGTGTCTACCGTTTGTTTGGTTGTAATAATCTAGAAGCTCTGAATAACTTCGAAGGAGAAGTAAGTGCCTACCGTTTGCTTGGTTATAAGAGTAATGGCGGAAAGAAAATTAAATTTCAATGTCCCACTTCTATCAGTAAGGCGATATTCTACTGCTACAAAATCTACTGATGAAGCCAAAGGAAAGAAAATTGATAATCCCCAGCAAAATAGACGTTATACCATCCCTTCCTACAAATGTGAATTGAACTTGGATCAAGTAACAGAACCTGTTGCTGTGCCTTTTCAGTGGGAACATATCCCAGGTAGACCAAAGGATGGTAGTGCGCTAGAGTCTGAGGTCCTTGAGGACGCTTCTGCAAGTCAAAGAGTTCCGCCTGGAAAACATTCAGGTGCAAAATGTGAAGATCAAACTGAATTTAGGTTCCGAACTGAAACACATTCATTTTGTGACAAGGTTCCAGAATGGGATTGCTCAAAGGAGGGTGTGAATCAAAATGCAGGCTTGGAATCAGTAGATAATGGTTGTAGCGATGACGACGATGTTTACTCTGATGCTCTTGACACTATATCTTCAACTGATTCCTGTTCCATGAAATGCAGTGCAACTGATCTGAGCGGTTGTGATGGTTTGAATGTGAAGACAACAGGAACATTTTCTACAGATCCACAAACTCGAGATTTCATGATGAGTCGCTTCCTACCTGCTGCCAAGGCAATGGCTTTGGAGACACCTCATTATGCTTCCAAAAAGCAATCTGTGGCAATTGTACAGTCAGAGGCAGTTGTAAAGCCCCGACAAGTTTCAAAGCTAGTTAGTGTTCCAAAAGCACCTCAGGCTAATCAAAAGGAATCTGCTATTATTCCGTATCACAGTCAGGAAGTAGAAGAAGAAGAAGAAGAAGAAGGATGTGAAGATGATTATGACGACTATAGCACTTCTGGCAATATAGCAACTAAAGGTTGTGGTTTGCTGCCTCGCTTGTGCTTTAAAAATTCCTTGTCCATCTTAAATCCTGTTCCAGGGCTTAAAGTGAGGTCTCACGTCCAAAACGCTATCAAACCAAACAAAGCTGCTTCTACTAAATCTAACAGTCAAAACTCGAAAAAGGTAAGATAACTATTTCTCTCGTTCTTACAATTTTTGTTTTCTGCCTATTTTGTTATCATTAAGTGATGAAGGTTTCCATTTTCTGTTAACTAATGAATACGGAATTGGTTTACTGCTCATCAGCATTCAGGGCATGCTGTTTATAAACAAAAAACAGGTAGTGGATCTCAATCACCCAGGCTGCCCTCAGTTGAGAACAAGCCGAGTTTTGGATCCAATAGGTTCTCTCATGCAAGTGACCAGCAAACAGTTGGTAGAACATCTCCGTTCAGGCGTTCAGGGGCCATATCACCTTTCCGTAATCAAACACCTCAATCTCCCTTTCGAGGAAAGGGATTTCCGGGCACTACAAGAGAAGCTGAAAATTTCAAAGCCAATAAGATGAACTTGTATTGCAAGAACAGCAGTAAGTCTCAGGAACTATATAGCCATTATGGCACCAGAGGAGGGTCTCGCCCACTGAGCCCGACTATTGAGAAGACTGTGTATGTGGATACTGTAAATAAGATGTGCTCAAAATCAGGGCCCTTAGGTATGAGTGGGTACTCGGACTCTGTGGGAAGGTACTATAAGAGTATGTCGAAAAGCAGAGAAATGGGAAAACCTGTTCCAACAGATTCTTGTTTCCAAGTTGCAAAACATCTGAATGTTCTAAAAGGAAACGCCAAACTGGAAGACAAAATTGTGGGGTGTTATGATGCTAAGCATTCTTGTGATTCTCCAATTAGTCAACTTAAAGACATTATGGATGAGCTATGTCAGGAAGCGAAGGCTTTGGTATGTGTAAATGCAACCGGTGATGGAAGTCCTATTGACAAGGAACAGATTCAAAAACAAGGAAATGTTAAAAACTGTTTGTTCCCTGTAGCACCAACTTTACCCAAAACACCATCCGAGTCTTGGCTCTGGCGTACCTTGCCTTCAATTTCCTCACAGAATTCATTTTCACATTCATACCGTGGCACTGGTTTTCAAAGTAAGTGGCAGGATTCCAAGACACCGCCCTCTACCAATACTAAATGGGAAACAATTGTGAAATCATCATACTCAGCTTCATGATCATGTAAGCTATTCTGATGTACTCCTTTGTTTTCATTTGACAGAAGATTCATTGGAAAACTAACTCTTTTTCTGCTTTAACAGGAATTAATTCCTCACACTTCTCAGCCATCAAAAACCTAACGGTGAGGAGGCCTCACCTAATCCATTAGATTCAGAGTTTGTCAATAATTTCAGGGATAGTGTTGAAGATGTTATATATCTTCCGGTCTCTCTTTCTCTCAACACATACAGATTTGGTTTTCGCTTCAAATTCCGGTAAAATCTTTAGCTTCTGTTACGTGCAGTAATACAGGGCTTGAGGAAACATGTGATAGAGGCAGGCTTCATTTGTTAAGAGGCTCTCCTTCGGTCATGTATTGGATTGAATTTGATATCTTGTTATTATAGAAATTCATTAGCTCATATTGGCAGTGAATGGTAATACCTCCTGGTTCTGATACATATAATAATTATGGCATTTGTTTTGTTGAGACTTGGTGGTTGGGTGATTCTTTAGTTATGAAGAGTATGAGCAGGTGTGATCATTGTATCCAAAAGGATTCAAAGAAAAGAAAAACAAAGATCGTTATAGAAATAATCCTACCAACAAAATTGATATGATAAATAATTTAAGGTATTCACTCTAAAATTTGTTTTCTTAAACTATTTATTTCTAACAAATATACTTGATTCTAAGCGTTGGGATTTAGTTAGGATATCCTATTATTTTGTAATTTAAATTAGTATATAATCTCATCATATAAATCATAGTCTATCTTATCATTATTATTAACACTCACTTGAATTAGGTTCAATAATACGTAGTCTTACCCTTACCTAACAAAAAGGTTATTTTTTATAAACCCACATATAATGTGTCATAAAGATATTACAAAATTATAAATGAGTGCGCATACATATACAAAAAATAAAATACATAAATAAATAAATAAAATAAACGTAAAAAGGTAATAAAAATAACTAAATACAAATAAATAATAAAGAGGAACAATAACCATAATATTAAAAAAAATAGGTTCGACACCCTAATAGCGTACGTATAGAACATTTCAAAGATTGACAATGAATGGTAAGATAAAAATGCATAACAGAAAAGATTCATACAAGAGTAACTCCAACCAGGCCAAAAGGTAAAATAAACATACCAACCAAACAAGAGTCATATAGGAGTAACTCCGATCAGGCCTGTTAATAGCTTTTTTGATTTCTTCCCTTGGGATTTATTTACACTGAGAAAAGTTATGAAATCTCTTAGACTTGCTGAGGTCACCTAAATAGACATTTTCCTTTATACCGGCATTAAAAAGGCCATAGAAGTACCTTTATCATCTACTGTTGATGTCATTGTCCTCCATGAGCACCTATCCTACTTTATATCTTATACATTGAACTTAGTTTAAGTCTCTCGTTTTTCGTTCCTTAACTCTTGCCAACTTAAAAATGTCCTTTTCTCATTTTTTAGTATCCAATCTTTTGTACAATTTCTCGTAAGCTTCACCATTAGCCATTAAGATTGTCTTCGTTGCCTCTTTCTTTACCAGATTCTACCTTTCTCTATTAGCTTCTCTCTCCACCTTTGTGGTACTTTTCAATAGAGCTTTATATGCTCCCTTTTTAGCCTTCATCGTTTCTTGTACATCTTCAATCCACCACCAAGATTTCATCTTACTACCCCTCGACCATTTAGAAACTCCCAAGATCTCTTCGGCATTATTCCTTAACATATTTGCTACTCCCTCCCACATTTAATTAACATCTCTTTCTAATTTTCATTCAACTCCATTTCTTACTTTATCCTTAAATTGTTCCACCAAGTCCCCTTTTATATTCCACCATCTAACTTTAGTACATCTTTTATTATTTCTTTTCTTCCTCCATCCCTTAATTTCAAGATCCAAAACTAACATTCTATACTGAGTTGTTAAGCATGCTTTCAAAATCACCTTACAATCATTACAACTAGTGTAATAGCTCCGCCTTATAAGGAAATAATCAATTTGAGTCTTTATGGTTCTACTCCTCTAAGTCACCAGCTGTTCCTCGTTCTTCTTAAATAAAGAATTGGTTATTATTAACTTAAATGCTACTGTTATGTCCAATAAAGCAATCCCACTATCATATCTGAAACCCCTATGAGTCTATGGATACTCCGATGCTGCCCCTATATGACCATTAAAATCTCCTCCTAAAATAACTTTCGCATTAGTAGGGTTGTTCATCTAAACCTGCTTGAGGTGTATACGCACACACCACATTGAGAAAAACACTACTCACCACAATCTTAACAGCCATAATCTTATCATTTGTCCTCTTAATCTCCACAATATGACTTATAAGTTCCTTAATAACTAAGATACCTACCCTATTGTATCGTCTCGAACCCCCTGAGTATCACAATTTGAACCCCATTAGTCTCTTTTGTTTTAGCCCTCGTCAACTTTATCTCCTGGATACACACTATATGAATCTTATACTTGTCTAAAATCTCCACTAATTCTAGAGACTTCCCTCTAAGGGTCCCAATGTTCAAAGATCCTATTCATAGTCTGTCAGCATCCTTTTTACGCTTATATATGAAACTCACTGTAGGACTAGCCTTTGCTCTATCATCAGTATACAAAGCCACCACTCCTAACTTCGCCCAAGAAGGTGAATCCCAAAAGTCCCTAACTACTCCAACAAACTCTAGAGAGTAGATATCCTTAAGTAAGGGAATGGAAGAGTAAAATTTTTAATCCAATAAGCTATGCTAATAGAACATTAGGCAAAAAACTAGCAAACTAAAAAGGAAGGAGGGAGGTATTCAATATATGTTTAGGAATTTGAAACACTTGACTGTTACCAAGATCGAATATAAAAAGTAAAACCTAAGTCATCCAAAGGAAGGTATCCAAAAATATCCTGCTAGAAAAGACCTCTGTATCACAGTTTCTACAACAATCTCCACTGAATACAGAAAACACCTAAAAATGAAGAAACAACTTTCTAGGAGAAGAAAAGAGGGGGAAAAATAACTTTAGGAGCTCAAAAACAACTTATCAATAAGATGTATACCTCAAAAAATTTTGCTATTAATCCCTATTGAGGATTTGGTGACAAAGTTTTAGAGATATGTCAATATCATAGGGATTGTAAAATATAATGACAGTTTGAGTTAACTAATGTCTCATAAACTTTAATGACAAAATGTAAGATGTATGTCAATATCATGATAGCAAGATTTAAGAGGTTGCATAAAGTAGAGCTAAAAAGTTGATAGAATTGTTCGATTCAATTAGCTTATTAAAAGCATAAATATAGACTATAATTAAAGGCTTTGCTATAGTATGATAATAGTTGTTATTAAAAGCATAAATATAAACTTTTTTGCTTATACGTGATATGATAGAGATCATATGTAGTTCTAGTTCATGCTTATGAGTATTTAATACTCAATTTAAGTTCAACAATTTATAATGTTCAAGGAATGATAAGAAATAGATTATAACAAAAGCACTTGATCCAAATTTATATAAATAGTTTGCATGTATTGGATTAAAAGAGACGTATGCTTAATATAAGTGACAAGAGTACAAAGTTTGATAACTGAGACTATCATTTCATTCCAAGGTGGTTAAATCAATATAATAAGAATCATAAAGTTATATACAAGTTTATATATATATATTTTTGATTATGAATGTAACATCCCCTCACCTATGGGAAGGGTAATTTAGTCAATTGGAACGGGTTAGTAGTGCTTAAAAGTGTTTTGCTCTGTTCATGCATTCATTTATGCACATGAATAGCGAATAGTGAATTTTTGCACATGTAAATGTTTGTACATGCATTCAT
>JANQAP020000047.1:1202322-1216094 GCA_026874005.2 Erythroxylum coriaceum | reverse complement strand
GCCATGTGGAGTATTGTAGTGATTGTACGTAGCGCTCCCTTATCATAGGATATGTATCGGAACGACCTACGGGCGTCCCGGTGCGTACCCTACGGTAATGGGGTGTTACAATGAATCATATAAAACTTGTGAAACTTGTTAAGTTGATAAATAATCAAATCAATCTTTGATGAAATGATGATGATGGTATTGAATTATTAATCATATATATATGTTATATTGGCTATAATAACAATTCATAAAAGAATGATTCTTGTATTTTATTATATTAATGATAACTTTATGTGATATAGTCATATATGTTAAACGAAATATTGATTTAAAATTTTGAAAAATTGAAATTGTTTAAATCTCAGTAGAAATTAAACAATGAGAATGTTGACGTGTTTTAATGAGATCGATGTTGTGACATTTAATTTTTTGGTTATCTATAAGGAATGAGATTCTCTAGTAAATATCTCCATAACTAAATTTCATAAGAGTACAGATTTATATAGGGAGAAAAATGCAATATGAGATATTATATGATGCAATAATTATTTCTTCTATAGCTAAGCCTAATACTACAACTTAAATTTAAAATTTTAAATTAAATCAATTAGAAAGATATCATATTAGATATGAAATACCGAGACTTTGAAAGAGTCAAAGTTAATGATGCTTAGTTGAATTATGTATTATCTAATAAGTTTAGAACTAAATTGGATAATAGAAGGGTATAAGATATCCAAAAGGTTGATTATAACCTTACTTATCCTATTAAACAAAATGTTTGTTTCAATATATGTTTATAGGATAATGGTTCTCAAGATAAGTAGTGAGAGTAAGATGAAAATTAAAAAGTTCCAATCTCATAACAATATATCTAAATTGGAATTACTGCCTTTGTTGATAGATGTGTAGTTAAAAGCTATGAGATGTTGAAAGATTCACTTTCATAATAAATTCAAAGCATTTATTTTGGAGATGGTTATAAATTTATCATTTCTACAAGAAGGTTAGTGAGAGTATATTTGTCCTCTTTAATGGGAGAATGTAAAAATATATTGCTCAAAGAGAATAATAATTTATATTTTCAATTGTAGAAAATATGATTTTTCATGAACAACTCTTGTTGTATATGAAAAGATAACAACTCAATTTTGGGAATTAAATCTATATAGATAGGTATCGAAGTTGTTTACTTATTTTATTCCAAGTATGTACGTAATGTACTAAAGGTATTTAGTATTTGAGATATCTGATACTTGTAAAGTATTAAAGATACATATTATTTTGTATATGAGTTTACATTTGAGTTCACAGTTATAAGAAAACTTTAGAAATAAATCCGAATTAAGGTATATTTTACTTAGAAAAATGTTATTTTAAGATTAGAAATGATCTAATGTAGCATAATTGCTAATCAAGCCTTAATACATTTTTTATTTAGTGAAAATTATTAATTGCATCAATAAGTTCTTTAATGAACTTGATATGGTTCCTTGCATTGTGTAGATAGTAATGTATTAGAAAACATCAGAGCCATTAGGTATACAAAAGGAGCTAAGTTATCATCAAAGATCTAAATAAGTATTTAGGCAATTTCTTTTAATTATGATGATAATTAAGATGAAACTTATAATATTTAGGCAAGTTCCTACTATAAAGAATCTTTTAGAGTTCTCTCATAAACCACTGTCCCAACAGTACCATGATCATCGTATAGAGATATGGAATAAGACACTTAAATGATTAGCTTAGTGTAAGTGGGAGAGTATTAGTTTATGCCCTACAAAGAATCAATTGGTTGTACTTTAGTGACATAATTATTTAAATTATTTTTATCTTATACATATTTAAATGTATATGATAAAGTCCACGGGTAAATATATATTGCAAATGAAATTATGATAGAATTATAATTATAGGTTTCATATTGCATTTATGTGTTATCCCTAAATTATTCCTAGTTATTGTTCTATTAAAACTGAATATTAATAGTGCATAGAAAGACTATCACACGTTACCTTTCTTCTTTTGGAGAAAGTAGTCGATCTTGTAGACTAAAGTATAAAGATACTTAAATAAATGTGTGAGTAATTATAAGAGAACAAGTTCACCAAACTAACCCCATATTAGAAATTCCATTTGAAACATTACTTGTATGTCTATGGAAATTTTTAACGTGATTTTTTTATAAGTGATCCTTTAACTTGAGATCAAGTATCTCATTAAGGGATTGTTAAATTTTGATACTACTTATGACATATTTTACTCAAAGGTGACTCAGTTGGTAGTCATTGGATGTATCATGAACTATATAGAGGTATTTGAGTAATCGATAGAGGATTCATCAGCCTAAAGTAATTAAGAACAATGTTCCATTTTTGTCGATTAGTATTGATTTCATAAATCTTTAGCTAAAGTGAAATGACTATTTGAAAATAAATTTTAAATGTCATTTATTAACTCAATTACTAATGGTGGATAACTAATATGATTGGACTCAAATAAAGTAGACATTAATTTCATGCTCAATATCTAATCAAAATATTATATGATGAAATGATTTAATTATACGAAGAAGTTATGCACAAAAGGTTATTCAAACCTATTTTGACATTCTTAAATATTTGTGTGGTCATAATGCATTGCTAGAAGCCAATCTTGATCTATGGACATAAACTGTTTAGTTATATAATTAAAGATAAATTTAAATGAGTTTAATATATGTAATTATAAATATAATTTAGGGTTATAATTTAGGTCCATTGTTAATATATTTGAGAACCTAATAGGTCACACACAAAGAATAGATTGAAGAGAGAAAAGATGTTTGAATCAAGTTAGACTTGATTGTAAAGTTTTGATTAAAGATGATATTTAATAAATAAGTACCAATATTAGATATTAGATTTTATTTAAGCCTAATTGGTATTTAATTAGAATTAATTATAATTATAATAAATTTTAGTTGAGATTGAAATTTTATTTCAATTAAATTACTAAAAGGCCCAAATCCTATTATAAATAGGCTTAGGCTCTAAGGGAGCTATTACTCCTTTCCTAACCCTCTTTAAAATAGTTATAAAGTTATCTCAACTAGTTCTGTAGATACCGTTAGAGGCCAGACACTTATACGGCTATAGTAATTTAGATGAGCTAATTTCAGAAATAGTTCAAGGAAATGACAAAAAAAGGATTAAGCTTCAAAATAAGGTACAAATTAAGATTCATGCTTTATTATATTTTATGTATTAATCATTTTATATAATTTAAGTGATATTGATTTTAGGAAATTAAATACGAAATATATTTTATGATTATTCTACTATGTATGATATCATATCCTACCTTAATTTCCCAACATGGACGTATGTAAGTAGTTTTTTAAACTTACCTACCTATTCAATGATACATATATGATTAAATTTGAAATTATATTTTGTCTATAATATAGTATATTTTATAAATAAGTATTAATAAAATTATAAAAAGAAAGGTAAAAACAACCCATTTTGTAGATTTGGATAAAACGAAAAGAAATAGAAAATAAATAAAAATTGAGTTTAGACATCTTTGTTGAAATGATAATAATTTGAAATATTAGAGGTTCTGACAAAACTTAAAAACAAAGAATAATTGGTGAATACCTCAAAAGTAAACAACAAGCTTTTATTGGTTTCTTAAAAATCAAGTTGAAATCTAGCAAATTAAACTAGTCAAGCATCTTTGTTCTTTTTTTAATTTTGTTGATCATAATCAATCATGTAACTTACTCTAATGGTGGAATTGTAGTTGTTTATGGCCTTAAAATTATCTTAATGGCTCACCACCACTCTTTCAGTTAATTGATCTGCCTTAGATGACCCTCTTACCTTAAAACATCCAAATGAAAACACCTTTGTATATGCTTATAACTTAAATTCCAATAGAGGTAAGCTTTAGGATGACATAAATAAGCTAGCTGGTACTATAACATCCTTTAGTTAGTTTTTTGCGATTTTAACTCCATTATTTGTTAAAATGAAATTAACAGTCTGATGATATCTAAGAAACTTAAAGTGATGATTTTAGGAATTGCTTTACCTTTTTGGGGCTAACTTATCTCAAGTATAATGTTCAATTTTTCTCCTAGAGTAATAAAAATTGAGAAAATGGTATATTAGAAAGAAATTAGATTGAGCTCTAGTAAGTGCCTTATGGCTAGCCTCCTTTAATATCATCAAAGCTCATTTTTATTCTTCCATAATGCTCAAATCATAGCTCTATATAAGTCTATTGGTAGAACAATTTTAAGTCTAGGAACTCTCCTTTTAGATTCTTCAACTTCCTAGTAGATTCTCTAGAATTTGATGCTGCTATCATTAAAGGAATATATACTATAAGTTTTTTTGAAAAGTAAAATTAAATATATAGATAAGGAATTCAATTATAAGAAGTTAGACTTGGGGTTCCTCTACAAATACACCATAGAACACTGTAGAAAGAATTTCATATGAAAATTACTAGGAGAATGAATTAAGTTACAAAAGGTTTGAGATATTAGAATCTCCAAGAATTTGCCAATCTTCTACTGCATTTTCTGCAGTCTAATTAACGATAAGTTGCTCCTTTATGATTGCTTTTGTTAGATCTAAAAGAGTGGATAAGCTTCTGGCCTTCCCTGCAAATCTTCTGGAATTTCTTTCCTTCCGTATTTCTTGAAAACAGGTTGTTATTACCACTATGTATACTTCATTTTCTTGCTTGGAACTTGGCATATGTTGTATCCCTTAGATAACGTCAACTAGTCTGTCTTGGTTGAAGTTATCTTGACACAGTCTTGTGATTCTCTACAGCATGAGATTAGAGGTACTGCAATTGAAAAATAAATGGTCCCTATTTTCATCCTTTATATTGCATAAAACACATATTCGAGGGATGGATTGGAACTTTAACCTATCTATGGTGCTAAGACTATTCAACATTACTAACCATAGCAAGAAGATGTCACTAGGCTTTAGATTTTTGCTTCAAACCAAATTGCTCCAAGCCACCATTGTACCTGTCCTATATATTAATTCCTTAATTTTCTTATTTGTTAATTCAGCCATAGGCAAGTCATGCCAGAGATAAATTTCTTCATTATCAGGATTTCAAAAAGCTTTAGACTATTAAACATGGAATAAAACTTCTCTATAGAAGGAGTGTTAGTGAAACTAACGAATCTACCCAAAAGACTAAAGAGTCCTTAATCTCCCTTCAAAAAGACTTGGCCTTAGATTTTAGTAATCTTCATATCCTTACAAAAGAAAAAAATTGCCCTATCTATCTATACTGAGGCATTATAAAATTGTAGCTCCTTATTAAAGAAAAACTCAAGGGTGAAATGGTTGAATGATGGAGATAGGAACATAAAGTTTTTCTATAAATTTATCCTCATTCGAAGGAATTAAAGTAAGATTAAACTATTAAGGAACTAATAAGGGGAAACCTTATTGGAACAAGATCAACTTATTAATCATATTGTCAATAACTTCAAGGAATCTTTAGCCTCCCTAAGGTTAGGCAACTCTTCATTTTAGGAAATTCAATCTTTCATTCTTACTTTAATCAATCAGGACTAAGCTTCATCCCTCTTTATACCATTCTCAGCTCAAAAAGTCAAAGATGCCTTTTTTAGCCTCAACCCAAATAAGGCTCTAAGGCCTGATGGCTTGAATGGATTGTCTATAAAAAAATTTTAGACATCATAAGTGAGTTAGTTACAAAATTTGTGATTGAATTTTTAGAGCAAGTAAATTGCTTAAGATGATTAACAAAACTCACATCTGTCTTGCCCCCAAATGCTCTAACCCCTTAACTCTCCTCCAATATAGACCTATACCTTTTGCAATGTAATTTATAAAATTATTTTCAAAATGTTTGCTACTAAACTGAAGAGTACACTAAGCTTCTTGATCATCTCTAGCTAAGGAGCATTTATACAAGGAAGGAGCATTGGAAATAACATCTTAGTTGCTTAGGAATTGTTTAAAAATTATCATAAGAAGTTGCTAACTAGAAATATGAAATTAAAGTGAATTTTATCATAAGAAGCAATTAACAAGAGGACTGAGATAGAGAGATTCTTTATCCTCTTATCTTTTCATTCTATATTTGAACCTTTTGCAAGATTAGCTTCTAAGAACATAAATAATAGTAGGAAATTAAAAAATCATCAAAAATACAAAATCTTGAGGCTCTTTAACCTTTCTTTTACAAATTACTTATTATTAGTTTGTGAAGTAGGCACTAGTTAATAATAAGATTTCAATGTAGAAAAGGCCTCTCGCTATTTCTTCTCTACCTTCTCTCTAAATAATTTACCTCCTTACCTTCCTGCCTTCCTTATTTGATTATAATTTTTCCTGTGTCTTATTGTTGGTCCTTTGTCAGCACTGACAACTTCCATTTTAAAGTAGGGTTTCACCCCAGATGATCGACCTTCAACCGGTGTCCTCGATTTCCATAAAGAAAGGGGGATCTTCCACTGCACTGGAGGATTTTTCCAACCCTTACTAGAGAGTGTCTTCTCTCCAAATCCTAAGCCCCTTTAAAGCAAAACCATGTGGATGTTGTCTCAATTACTGGCAATAGCACTGAGAACCCTACTGATGGTACCTGGAAACATAAGCTATTTGCATACTAAGAGAAAAAGGAGCACTGAACACTTCCTAAATGTGATGAAAGATGGTAGCATATATCCCCCATTGGAGCTTCTTCAAGTTAAAGCAAAGGTATGGACTACTGCCTTAATTGACTTCTTTTGGAATAAGAGGTATCCAGTTATAAACACCTGGGCTAAATCTTGATGGTCCTCTAAAGGATTAGAAAAGGTATTGTTTCGTGAAGATGGAACTTTACTGTTCAAATTTTCTGCTAAGAACTAGCTGAGTGAGATTCTCGAAAATGTTCCCTGACATATTGGAGACTAACTGATTTTCCTATAGAAATGGCAACTTGGAATGGAGATGGATCATAGTAAAATTGAGACCTTCCTACTATGGGTAAACTTTCACAATGTTCCTTTAGAACTTTGGACATTGGAGAGCTTGAGATATATAGCCAGTTCACTTGAAAACCTTTGTGTATGGACACTCAGACAACCTACACAGGCATACTCGGCTATGCTAAAGTCTTTATTAAAGTTGTTAAAACTATTCCATTTGCTTAAGCTTTATTTATTTTTTGTTATGGAGAGAGTGGAGAGTTGGAGGAAAAATATCACTCTGTTGTACCCCTAAAAGCCCACTAACTCTACCAAAATTTGGAAGCATATGGGGAAGACTTTTCAATCAGGTACACAATAAGAGCTCTTTGGAATGGAGTCTGCTATCCCTGGTCATGAAGACAGCAATATCATCGATGACGCCTCGCCAACTGAGGATATAGAGGGAGCTTTAAGTATACCTTAGAGCATTCAGATAGTTAAAGACAAGTTAATTATATATAAAGCACTTCATATCACTCAGACAATAGATGACAAGTTAATCCTAGAGAAAGTCCCTCTACTCATACAAAAGGAAAGTCCATCTAGTTTTGGGACTAACGTAATGCACTCGAAAGCATCTTTTAATCAAGAAACAGGTAGTAGTGGAGGTTTTGGAATACTTGATGATTCTATGCATGATACTACTTCTAGTGCATTTAGTAATGCTCTTATTATTGAGACAACTTAATAGACTGATCATCAATAAGAGCAAGAAGAGTTCAAAATATTGAATACTAAGTTTTAGAGGCATACCACAGGGAGGAAAGGGAAAAACCAAATATGGGGCTCTCCCTTCTATGATAGCACTGATTTGGAACATTAGAGGGCTCAATGACCCTCTAAAAAGATCCATGGTGAAGGACTTAGTTAAAGCTCAGCAACCTTGGTTAGTTCGCTTAGTTGAGACCAAAATTAAGGAACCACTTTAGCATAAGGATCTTTCTTTTATGGGTGCTAACTGACATTATTTCTAAAATCACTCTTCCCATTATGATGGGAGGATATTCTGCTTTTTTAACTATGGTATTTTAGCAGTTAACAAAGTTGAGGAAAGTGATCAATTGATGCATTTGTAGTGCCATTTGGAGGGAGCTAATATCAGTTTTGACCTTATTCTTATCCATGCTTCCAACTTTGATTTTCAGTGGCAAAAGCTTTAACTGGATTTACTTAGATTGCAGTCTTCTTCGTAGTGTGCTTGACTAGTTAGAGGTGATTTTAATTACGCTTTAAACTCTACTGAAATGGAAGGGGGAAAATTTTTCCATAAGTGATACCAAAGAGCTTAATTACCTATTTAATAGTGTAGACTTGATGGACCTCGCCTCTTCTGGTAGGTTCTTTACATGGAAAAATAAAAAAATGGGAAGTATGTTTATAAGGAGGAAACTTTATAGAACTATGATCAATCCCAGTTGGGCTATGACATTTGCACATTCTCATTTATATTTTAACAAAAATCTCCTTTCTGTCCACTTTTATATGCTTATCCAAGGTATTGCTTAACTTATAAAGGTTAGAGCTCCATTTCGATATTTTAATGGTATCTCACAAATAAGGGACTTTATGGATTTAGTCTCCTCCTATTAGCTTCCAGAAGACCACAATTATAAAGCATATCAGTTAATAAAAAATTTGAAAAAAGTTAAAGCTGCACTTAAGCTCTTTCTTAGACAAACCTCTTCTCAGCTCACTAACCTCAAACAATATCTTAAGATTATGACAACTATTATCTTGATCCAAATGATGCAAACTTGCTAGTGGTGGAAACTAACTAGCTAAAGGAGTACCAGTAAACACTCAACCTATAGAACTCCATTATTAAGCAAAAGGCCTATGGGATACTATCCCTACTTTTTTTCATTTGGCCCTCTTATCTAGAAGAAACCTAACATAATTTCCCAACTATAAGATGATGATGGTAGCACTTATAAAAATCACACAAAGCATACAACCTTAGTAAAAAAAATTTCTAATCAATTGATAGGGCCAACATATACTGAGGAGACTTCTTATAACATGAAGCAATTACTAGCTAGTTCACTGGATTAGGATACCAAGTCACTGGTGATATCTCCTATCATTGAGTAGGAAAAAAAAAAGATGATTTTCAGCATGTACCCTATCCAATCTCCAGGACCAGACGAGTTCTCTGCTGGTTTTTTCTAACAGACTTAGGAGATTACTGAAAATTTATTTACGTAGGCATTCCTAGAATTTCTTCCATCCCTAGAAGATGCTTCAGGAGGTGAACCATATGTATATATGTCTAGTGCCTAAAAAGTCTCAGCCCATGCATATGTTCAATTTTTGTCTAATTTCATGCTGCAATACACTCTATAAAGTTATCACTAAGGTGCTTGTTGATAGATTAAAAATAGTGCTAAATGAAGTTATTCACATCTCTTAAAGTGCGTTCATGTCAGAGCAAAATATAGGAGACAATATTTTCCTCCTACAAGAACTAATTAGAGAGTATTCTTTGAAAAAAATCAACCGTTGTATAGTAAAGATCGACTTCTTTAAAGCCTTCGACACTTTCAGCTAGAACTTTCTTCAAACTTGTCTAGAATCCTTGGGATTATTGGATTTATTTGTCAAATGGATTATTACTTGTATATCTACTACATCTTTAAGGGTCTTTATCAATGGCATGCCCCCTACTCTTTTTAAAAATGCAAGAAGCATTAGGCAGGGGAATCCCTTATCCCCTTACCTCTTTACAATTGCTATTGAAGGCTTGTCCTAATTATTGAACAAACTTCTAGCTTCACTTTCCATCATCGATATGCTAAAGCCGACTTACTCACTTATTATTTGTTGATGATTTGGTACTTCTTAATGCAGTTGAAGTCAAGTCTGTTTACTTGTTGCTTCAGATATTGGAAACCTTTTTTAACTGGTCTGGATTGAGAATCAACTTTAAGAAAAGTCATTTATATATGTCTTCAGATGTGAGTAATAAGGAAAAGCTCAGTAGTATGATTCACATGAGTATTCACCCACCTAGTTTCAAATACCTTGGAGTTCCTATTACCTCTATAAAACTAAAATTCTTTGATTGAATTCCCTTTCTCGAAAAGCTCAATAGTAGGATTAATGTTTGGAAAAATTGTCATCTTTCATAAGTAGCTAGGATGACCTTAATATTATTTGTACTAAATAACATGCATCTACACTGGTACTTAATCTTACCTAAGAGAGTTACGAGGGAGATTGACAAAATTTTGAAAACGTTTCTTTGTTCGGGTAAAGCTAAGAATGTCAAGAATGCTAAGGTTAAGTGGAGTGAAGTCACAATAGCTAAGACTCTTGAAGGCTTGGAATTATATCAGTTTCAATCATGCATAAGGTGATGTTAAGCAAACAAATATGGCAATTATTTACAGACAAAAGGGCATTATAGATTAAATGGGTATATGGAACTGATCTTCAGAATGTGAGTTTCTGGAAAATTTTACCCTCCTTATAACATTCTTAGATATTCACTCAACTTTTGAAAATTAGAAGATTCATTTATCCTTTTATCAAGAACTTTATTAAGGATGGGGGAGATACTATGTTGTGGCAAGATAATTGGACTAACATTAGTCCACTGATCCTCCAAAACAATCTTTCACAATTAAGACGTCTCCTAGACTCCATTAAAGCATCAACTATTATTTCTAATGGCGTCTGGTCCTGTAATCTTAGAGGCTGCCAAGCTTTAGTTAGTCACCTTCTAGTCCTCACTGTGACAAACCGAGAAGATAAGGTCATCTGGAAACCTACTGCTACAGGTCATTTCTCGAATGTTTCTTATCGCTCTCTATTTAATAGTATCTATCCTAAAGTATCATGGCATTCACTCCTCTGGAAAAACTTTTTTGATCCAAAGGCTTCTATTATCTCTTGGCTATTGATCAAAGACAAACTACCAATTAAGAACTGATGGCATGGGCAATATAACTCTTTATGTGAGCTAAGAGCGCAAGGAAGATTGGAGCCATTTATTTTTTAATTGTAGCTACTTTATGGTGGTTTGGGATGTACTTAACAACTGTTGAACTTATCAATTCCAACTCAGGATTGGGAGTCCACTTTGAACAACATTATTACTCTCACTAAGAAAGGCAAACTGAATGCTATCCTTAACAAAACAACATTTCTAACTACCGTATATTCCTTGTGGAAAGAAAGGAACTAAAGACTTTACACTGGAGTTAGAGAATATAAAAATAGAGTAGCAGATAAGAGCAAAAATTGGATTAGAGTGGTGCTCATTACCAAAAACATGGAGCACACTCTCACCTCGAAATTAAAAGCAAATGGCAGTTGTGAGCTCCCCTGATTTTTCTATTTTTACACTCTCCTCACTTCTTTTGTAAATTGCGTTCGAAGCTAAGTGATAGGCTTCTAATTGTAAACAATGTAATGTCGAAATATTTTTTACTATCATTTATACCAATTTTATTCAATTTCAAAAAATAAATTAGGCACTAGTTTCTTTAAAATTCTATTAGAATCTCGAAGTCACTTCAACTAGATGTCAAGTTTATCAATCAACCAATCAAAGAGCTCTTTTAAAATTCTATTAGAATCTATAATCCACTTCAATAAGATGTTAAGTTTATCAATCAACCAATTAGAGAGCACTTTCTATGTCTCTATGAGTGACATACTAGTAGCTAAGGTTAGGTGGCCAAAGGTCTCTTAATGTAAAAAAGGGGGTTTGGTCTAAGAATCAAACTAATCAAGATTCAGAGTGAGGTTCTAATGAGGAAAAGGATTTGGAAGCTGTGCAATGTTGAAGATTCCCTTTAGATAATGTGGTTCATAATTCTTATAATGAGTCATTTGAAAAATTTATCTTAAAAGCTCCACCTTATAATTTATAAGACAAATTCTCAAGTTTAAGGATAATATTAGACTAAGCATAGGGGCCAAGGTAGGGAGTGGAGTAAAAACTTCACTCTGGTATGATTATTGACATCCTCTTAGACCCCCTTTTAATTTTCAAATGTTGCCTCTCTAATGAAATCTATGCCAAAAAATAGAAAGGTGTAAACTATCATCCAAGATAACATAAGGTGTGATAGGTGTAGATTATATTATATTTTTCTATGTGTTTAAGTGTGTTTTAAAGTATTTCTTAGATGATTATCATGTGCATAAGCTTAGAATTGTTATTGTTAGTGTTTGTATGTATTCTAAGTATTTGTTGGGTTTAGAGCAAGAATTTGATTTTAATTTTATGTTTCGAGAGGTGTTTGATGTGCAAGAAATTAAAGAATGGAGAAGATGTTGGAGGCATATAGGTTGGCACGATCATGCACCATACATGATGGTGCATGGCGAAGATGAATGGGCCTCTGATATGATCTTGCCTCATGTATAATGGTGCTAGGAGTTGTTTCCAGGTGCGAGTTTTTTTTTTCAAGTTTTGGGGTTTCAGGGCTATTTTTAGAACTAAAATGAGTGGAGGAACCCTACAAATAACGCTAAAACACTCAATCATTATAAAAGAACATGAAAAACACAAAAAGAGTAGAGACCATTACATCAAAGCAACTCAAAGGGAAGATATCAAAGACAGTTTTAAAGAATTCTAAATTTCTAGATCAAGACTCCAACTACCTTTTCTTTCTTTTCCCTTTATTTCTTTCATTATCTTGGATCTTTATTTGGATTGCTATGATATTTAACATGATTATGGGTTTCTAGATCCCTATTAGGGATTGTTCTTGAATTATTTTATTAACCTTATTTCTTGCTGTATTCAATACATTTATGAATGTTTGTGATAATTTTTGTTCATTTATTTGGTAATTAATCGAGAAAGTGAATCAATTCATATATGTTTAGGTGAGCAATGAGAGTTGGTAACTTAACAGACCTATAATTATCAGATTAACAAACAATTGAAGAGAAATCTTAATTGTGAAATTAATTAAGAAAAATCTTAATTATGAAATTAATTATCTATAGGATTGCTTCAAATCTAAATGAACAAATTACGAGTAGTTTTATCAATCGAGAGATTCCAGTTCTATAAATATCAAATTCAATTAGGGATAGTTGATTAGATCTTGAGAGAGAGTAATCAAAATTTTAAAATATCTTATATCAAACATAAATTGAATCAACAAGATTAAGGGAAACAAAATAAGGATCCTAAGTCTTCAACTTTGATCAACCTCAAATTCATTGGTAGCTCATTTATCAATTAATTACTTGTTTTGTTTTATTATTTGTTTTAATTTCAATTATAAATTTTAATTTAAATCAATCTTTAGTACCTTGGACAAAGTTTTATTCAAGTTGTTAGGTGTCTATTAGTCCTCATAAAAGCGATACCCTTGATACTATAAGATAAGATCTATATTGTTGGACCCCGAACTTTTCTTAGAAGACTAGAACTAATAAATGAGAAATGTGGAGAAGTTCATATTTGTGTTTTGGTATTTTTTATGGATAAGAGATTTCAAAATGAGGAGAATTAAGGTGAGAATAAGAAGTAGAATGAAAACAAAAGTGAAATTGAATCTGTGTAGTAAGTTAATGAAGAATAATCGCATATATGTATGATTCTGCGCATGATTATGATCACGGTTAAGTTTCACGTTGCATGTGTTAATCAAAAATAATTTTGAGATGTGAGAAATGATTAATGATTACGTTTGGATAATTCTGACCTGAGTTTTGAATAAATGAGAGCAGTTGAGAAGGTTGATGGATTGCAATAAATAAGGTAGATGCAAAGGAGAAATACAGTGGAAGAATATCATCTGTGAGG